>JAITYT010000090.1:3782622-3813241 GCA_025433975.1 Liostenogaster flavolineata | reverse complement strand
TCGATCGAGCGTGCGTACTACAATTCGGGTGGCCCACGCTACTACCGGTCGAGTTGTCTACTTTCTTGGATAGCCTTCCCTTAGGCGACACTAGCCTTCCCACGGCACATCCTCCAACGCAATACCGTGCCGAAACAAAATCATTTACTCATTTATGTATCGATTAACCGATTGAGTACAATTATTAATTGCTTTATAATTAAATTCATGATAAATTTATAATAAAATAATACAATTAATTAAATATGAAAATAGTATATTGCGTGTAAATAGAATATTATCTCCAAAGTCTCTGCATACAACGTTTTATACTTTTAGGCTTTTCATTACAAAATATGGATCGTCATTACTATAATAGTATTGGTCATACCACTATTACTAACGTATGTAAAGGCAATTAGAAATGAATATAACATCGCACCTCAAATTTCTGATAGCTATATTCAAGTGTGGGGTATACTTTGCCAGCAAGGCCTCATTGGTATATGGATATATTTTTAAAGTAAAATTGTATTATTAAATACAACAAATACTGTATAAACATTAATACAAATATCTATATTTATGGATTTTTAAATTTTATTAAATAAATTTTTTTCTTTTTTCAGAACACTCCAGAAGATTTTCCCTAAGAATAATGTATTTTTCGATATTTCTCTTAGCTTTAATACTTTATACCGCATATTCGGCCGCATTAATATGTTATTTGACAGTCGCTGTTCGTACTCTACCTTTCATGTCGCTAGAAGAGTTTGCCCAAGACGGTACCTACAAACTCATACTTATCCGTGGTACCTCCCACCATGATTTATTTATAGTAGGTTTAAACACGTTTATTTATTAATATATGTAATAATAATAATCTTAATAAATAATCTAATTTCTTTTTTACAAAATTAATGTCAAAATTAGAATTCCAATGATGCAACATTAAAGAAGGTAGCAGGTCTCTTAATGGAAACGAATTCTTTACCTGGAAGCTCAACGGAAGCATTTAAACAAGTACATTGCGTCGACTGTCGTATTTATAGTATCATACAATTTGAATTATTATCTACTGTTTAGACACTATTTATTTATTCTCCGAAAATATATCTTCAATGACAGATTTTTTCAAATTTCGTAATTGAAATTTTTTTCTCATAATTTGTATTATTTTATAGTTTCTTCTACACGATGTACAAAGTATTATTAAGATACTGTGAAATACCCGCAGAGAAATTTTATCGTCAGTTCAATTTCTTACTAAAAGGAAAACGAAAATATTAAATTCCAACGTGTCAAAATTATTTTCTTTTATTGTATAAATTTGTATTTCAATCACAGGTTTGTGATGGATCTAAAATAGCATTGTATACATCCGAAGAAGTCAGAGTAACAGTCGACCCATACATACAATGTGAAATAGCAAAAATTGACACAGGTCGAATAGATAACGTTGCGCTAGCTTTGAATAAAAATAATCCATTCACAGATTTAATCAACTACCAGTAAGTAATCTTACAGATTATCTATCGATGTGTGTTCCTCGAATATAGGAAAAAAAAAATTATATTTCTATATAGTATAAAGCAAATTGATTGAACAAAATAAAATTTATTTTAGTTTGCAGAAATTCTTGGACAATGGCATGATAAGTCGTATGAAAAATTTATTTTCAAGGCGAAAGCTTCCTCTCCCTGTAAAGTATCACCCTGTTATTTTTGAAAGTGTATTCCCTGCTATGTTGTTCATTAAGATTGGAATAATTGCAAGTATTTGCATTTTAATAGCAGAAAAGTTATATTTCGCGTACAAGAATAATACCAACTCTACAACTAACTGATAAAATAATTGTTGTTTCACATCACTAAAAAGAATCGAAATAATGTTTTAAATATATGATAGAATAATATAATCGGAATCTTGTATGTAGGAATAAAGCTGTAATGAACATAACAGAATATTTCATTTTATTGAACTTTATTTTATGATATATATGGAAATGTCTCAAAATAAAGTTAAATTTCACGTGTCTGTATTACAAAAATATCAAAGTCAGAAAATAAACTATTTAATCCTCCATAGATTAAAAATAAGGTCCATTTAAACGATAGCAAAAATAATCAAGAATTGTTCTAAAATTAGGTGAAAAAGAGGCAAAAAAACATCCAGTATGTACAGCATTTTATCGTGTTCTTTATTGGTAATCAACACACTCGACAAAACAAAACGATTTCGTACAACTACACAGTCACGATTCTAGATGCATCGAAGTTATATCATATCGATAAATAGCTAATTTCGTGCTTGATCACTCGCGCCATCTAACAGACAGTGAGTGATTAAAACTCCGCCCTAACCTAAAGCAGAAGTATGTGTTACTCCTTAAGATATCAAAGTTTCATTTTTTCTCTCTTACTTTCGAATCTGATTTTTCTTGTTGCGCAGTTAAACGTGAATATGTAATACATGTATTATAAGTCTGTAATATACGCTGATTGTTTACAAGAAAATAAGTCTGTATATACGCCAAAGAACTAAGAACAAAACAGTATTAAAGTCCATATTTACATAGATACAAAGTCATCATATATACATGACAAAAGTATGTAACAAACTGATAACAATTAGAACTTGACTTTATTCTTTCCACGATTTGTGATATAAAATTATGTAGCAATTGTTCTCGTCTTAAGTGGAAATAATGGAAAAGTAATGTGGTGTTGAAGGTTATCATTGAAAAAAGTATTAGATGTCGTAACTATTAAATAAGACAGTCGAGTGATCTTGTAGAATTGATAGAAATAGATTAGAATTGCGAAAGCGTGTAATTTTATATAAACAATAAAGTTCTCTGCGTAAGTATCTTACAGATACAATAACGATCGTTTAAGAAATGTCTATAAATATTTCGAATTCTTTGTGAATTTATTATGAAAAAACGATATAATAATGCAAATATATCGTATGTAACATTATATTTTAAGAAACATGATTCTTAATTTTTTTTAAAATATGGACATAGCGCAATATAATAAAAACTAAAGTAAACATTATAAATTGTATTGACAATATTTTTTTCAGCATATTAGTTTATTTATCTCTGCATCAAACTCACTAAGGTTTGAAGGATACTTTCAATATGGAACGAAATATAGAAAAAACCTTAGATGATATGTAAGTATTTATTAATTTAACAATTGATTACGAATCAACAACAAATATAACATAAAATACATTTGTATGTTTCATTAAAATTACTCTTAAAAGAATATTTTTTTAGTTTATTTTATGAATTAATTTGTTTGTTAGCAAAAATACTGAAACTATTATTGGCTGTTTGCTCGCTGATCATGCAGGATTATGTTTAGGAGGTACGTTTTTAAATAGTCAAATAATACAAATATTTTATAAACTGAAATATTGCATTGAAAATAGGTCGGAATTTCATATAATTTATATGAAATTATGTAATAATTATCATATTTTTTCAAGTTAAAGGTAATGCATCTAGCGATAGTACAGGCATGATAGCAGCTATTGCAGATCAAGCTGCAAAATTGGAACCTGGATCAGTATCCCCAATTATAACTATTCAAAATGAAAATAGGTGAGATGAATATTATTCTTATATAAATTTCAATATACATAAAAATTACGTTATTCTGCGCTTAATCAACAAGAATGATGAAAATTTTATTTTCTTGCAGACAATGCCTTATACAGCGTCAAGGGCCAGTTGTTGGTGCAATATACAAATATATTTCTATTTAATATTAGAATTTCATCTAATTTCATCATTAATACCAACCTGATTTGACATAAAATGTAGCTGCTATGAAATCAGTAATATGATTGAATAATATATATATATATTACTGATACACTTAGGAAATCATTAATCATTAGCAAATCATGCTAAAAAATCATGATCTTAAGAGCATTTAAAATAAAGACAGTTATCAAAATTATAATTTCATTAAATAATGTTACTTCAGAAAATTGATTAAATAAACTGTTTAAATTTCTCTTTGTTCAGTATTTTTAATTGGAAAATCTATGGTCAATCATTTTTCTTATTGTTCTTGTTTCCATACCATTTGCTTGCACCAAGTCTAATTAATTCATGATGTTCATACATCCATGAAATAAGAACAAGTATAAACATTATTGCTCCAATAAATAAGTGCATTATTTTCTCGTTAGGGAAAAAGTAAATCTAAAACGTAAAGCAATTGTTACTTTTTTCAATTTAATCTAATCGTACAATAATAATAATAATAATAATAATAATAATAGTTATTGATTACCTGTGATAGGCTAGTTATCAATGCTGCTACCATCACGGATGCAAAAAACATACGTTTTGGCACTAGTCCACGTAGCGGGTGATAATTGGTATCACAATGTCTTTTGTTAATAAACATTATAGAATGCGCAATTCTCAAACTCATATTAAAGCAATTTCCAAAGATAAAGCCTACAGGTCCAAACCAGATGGCAAATAAATAAGATGCACCCAAAAATGCTATTGATTCGTAAATCATGACGAAGTTATTCTTGTTTATAGTTGTACTATCTGCAGTCGCATTTGTGTAACATTCTGTTACGCCATTAATACCTAATAACAGTATAGCTAGGCAATGCGACCTCAGTAAAAACACTGGTAAATCTGTAGTCAGTTTTGCACCACCATACAACCAAAGTAACATACTTGAATATGACTGACCAAATACCAAGACAACAAGCCCGATGGCAGTAACTGCCGAACATAGATGTGTTAGAACAGTTGCGCTCTCTTGCACTTTAACCTAAAACGCAGAAGATGTAGATTTTCGAGTGATGTATCTAAAATATTATATACTTACAGGATTTTGTTCCGATAATGGCTTATCCCTTTTAACCATTTGCGTAAAATAAAAATATCCACTATCTTCTATTGGACGAAAAATAAATCTTGCAGCCAACGATCCCAAATTATTGACAATTTCATACGTACCCTAATACACGATAAAGCCGATTTAATATTATAAAAGTGAAACCAGAGATAAATTAAAGTGTCAGTCTCGTAATTACCTGCTGACTAAACGTTAATACTGGCATAACTGTCATAATCAGCCTTTCACCCTCTGTTAAAATTTGTTTTAAAATCCCTTGTCTAAAGAAACTCCATGTAAGTACAGTCAACTTCTTATCCAACCATGAGCCCTAGAAAATATCTGTTATTCATGGTATGAGTGTAAAGAATGCATAAATGCGTACATCATTCTCTAATTGACCAGGAAGAAAATCCTTCACCGTCCGAAATGGAAACTCTTTCGTGACGTATTCATCGCTACTGTCTTTTAAAGACATCCTCCTCTTTTGCTTGCATTTATTTAATTTTTGAATATAATAATGAAAATATATATAATGACTAGATGAATAAAAAATTGCAGCAACTAGTTGTGCTATTCCAAATGCAAGTAGTGCATTTTCTGGATGATATAGTATTAATGGAACAAACGTTATAGTACGAATGGCAATCATCATTGTATATAGAATAATCTAAAAAACAAAATGTTAATGATATTATTTGTTCGAAATCGTTGTTAAAAAATATCATGCAGAAAACATTACTTATTTAGAATAAAACTACATTACTTTGAGTCTAACAAACAAAAATGCACTGGCAACTAATTGTATGATCAGAGAGGATAGGTCTATAACACAAGATACTGTCACTGCCCAAACTGCAAATGCATAATACGGTGGTAATATTTCTGGTGTTGACAAAAGAAACAGCCAAATATATCCAAACAGCAAGGACATTATGACACATATAGGAAGCCTGAAAAATATAACGTGCTTTAGACTCTTTTTAAAAAAAAAGGAGAAACCAGTATTCGTTATAATAATATATTCAAAAAACTAACGTCATCCAGAGTAAATTTACAACTTGAGCCCAATTGTGCTCGGCTGTGTTGGTAAGACAAGCTTTTATAAATGGTTCGCGAGATAAAAATAATATCATGGATTCAAGTAACAATAATCTGACATTAATCACGCCTAAAACCGCTTGACCAACATGACGAACCACAAAAGCATTTAAGATGAATGTAACACAACGACAGATTATCTGTAACAAAAACTTATTTATCCTTCATTCGTAAAAATTTAAATGATGATTTATTAAATGATTTTATGTTGTGCAATATTATTTACAATATTTATTGAACATAACGAATCCAAAAAAAAATTAAAATAAGAATTACAATATCTTCTATTCCTTCTCAAGCCGCTATATTATTAATTTAAAATACTAGAAAATGTGCACTCTCCACTACAATGATAAAAACTGCATTCTTTCGTAAGAACTTGAAAATAAGAAAAAGCGTAATAACTGTAATACCTGAAATATAATATTGAAGGAGGCATTTTCTAAACTGCTTTTCAAAATGGTTTGCGACATTTTTAGTTTGACAAGTGGTTAATCATAAAGATTTCGAGATTCCCGCCGAAAGAAATTGTTGATATTCGTATGAGGTTATGTAAAAACTGTAAAGAGTCTAAAACATGACTAAAATCATTTTTCTTGAATTTTGCACATGTTTCTAATCGCATGATATGCGGCGAATAGCACAACTGTGGCAATCAAGTCTAACAATTATCTCATACTGAACTTAACAAATTTCACAACGCAATATGTCATGAAACTTCCCTATGTTTTAATCTAGTAATTTTTGTTCTGTATTTATACAGAAATTTATGCAATTGACACTTTATTTATCGTTTCCTTGGTTTTTTTGCAAGCAATAAAATGTAATCTTTCGTTTAGGTTATATGTCACGAGCAGACCGTAAAAGCAGACGACACTAGAACAGTACGAATACAATTAACATCAGAACATGTGGCTTTTCTGCTTTTCGAGGTCGGCATTCAAATAAATTTGTGAGTGATGAATGTAATAATGGTAATAATAAAATTATCAAATACAGTGTTCCATAGAAATATCGTTTAATCGTATTATTAAAAAGCACATTTTGAAAAATCAACTTCGATTGAAAGAAGAATATCAATTTTAATAGTCGAAGTTTTTCTTAATTGAACATTTTGTATCTTGTAATTCTGGCTGTGATTAAATATTCTTATTATATTACATTTTAACTGTAGTAATTCAATTAAAGTGTAATGTTCACTGAAGACGTAAAACCAAGTAGTTGTGATAATGTAAAAAATGTTTTTTGTACATCTCTTGTCGTAAGTATTATAAGTTCGGAAATATTTTAATATATTTTATCTATATTGTATTACTAAAACTTTTTTTACAAATTAAATATTTACTTACAATTTTAATTCGACTTAAAAATTCTACAAAAAAAAGTATATAATTTATTAATTTCCTTATTATATTATATATTTATTATATATATTCGTACGTATACATTAAGAAAATATATAATCCTTATCTCAATTTTCCTTATTATTAACTATTATCAGTCAGGTGCTATTGCTGGAACGACTTGTGATTTTTTATTTTTTCCTTTGGATACACTTAAAACACGATTGCAGAGCCAACATGGTTTTATAAAATCAGGTGGCTTTAAACAATTATATCAAGGCTTAGCTCCAGTCATGATAGGTTCTGCTCCATCAGGTAAACTTTATAGTGCACATGTATGAGTAAGAAATGTCATTATTTTATATATGTATATATAAAAATTCTTTGTCCAGCTTCTTTATTTTTTATCACTTATGAAGGATTGAAGGTGCTTTTCCAACCACATATACCTATACATTATCATACATTTATACATATGGGTGCTGCATCGTTAGGCGAAATGGTAAGAAGAACGTTTAATTTTTGCCCAACTGATCATAAATATGTATGGTGTAATTTTACATATAGGCTGCCTGCTTAATTCGAGTGCCTGTAGAAGTAGTAAAACAAAGAAAGCAAGCTCTATTATGTGATACAACTGGCTTGCAGACAAAAACTTTATTTCGGGGCTATAGTAGTACAGTTCTTCGAGATATGCCTTTTACTATAATTCAAATGCCATTATGGGAATATTTTAAAGTTTGTTGGAAAGAAGAGGTTCAACATGAATGTACGCCTCTGGAAGGAGCTTATTGTGGAGCAGCATCAGGTAAAGTCTAATTTTACAAGTCAATAATAGCTGAATAATTGTGTGCTAAATTTTATAAGAGTTTTGCTCCAGTAACAGTATCAGCAGCTATTACAACTCCATTAGATGTTGCAAAAACTAGAATTATGCTCTCATCTGTTACCGCAGACAAAGAAGAAATCAAGATTTCTACAATGTTGAGGGAAGTATATAAAAACAATGGACCTAAAGGGTATGAATTCAAATATTTGATTAATTTTATTTAACAGGTTCACGCCGACGTTGCAATTCATGTTTCTCTTCTATATTTTGTTTTATCGGGTGGTGCCAAACTAAAGTGAAAAATATGAAAATTTTTCCTAGTTATTAAACGAACTAAATTGTTAGTGGTACACACCGCTTGATGAACCACCGATGGTACGGACCGCCTGATGGGGCATTTGAATGTGACCCACTGATGGTACGCACTGTCTGATGGGACATCTAAGTGCAAGCTACCGGTGATACGCGCTGGCGTGAACGTGTTAAGGTATCATGTAATGTCTCATGTAAACAAATGTTTGCAGATTATTTGCTGGCTTTATTCCAAGAGTATGTGGTTTCACTTTAGCAGGCTTTGTATTTTTTGGTATATATGAACAAGTTAAAGAAATGTGTATTCCATTTTTCTCACACACAACCTCGGATAAATCATAGTGTGAATGATTTATAGATCCTAAAAATTTTATTTATCATAGAACATAGTTTCATTATTTTATTAAAAGATAGTAGGAATATTTTTTAATTACCAATACAAGAAAGAAATGTTTAATAATTTAGATTATTTTGGCATGATCATACTAGTCTTTCTTAAAAAAATCGAAACACTGAAATCTACCATAACATTAAAAGTTTCTAATTGCACTACAATTTAGTGATAATCAATTATGAGCATTACAGACATTTTTCTGAGAATTATTCTGAAATTAATCTTTCTAAAACATATTAATATGTGATTATAAAAAGTATAATAGAGAAATAAATGGTACTAAACCTTTTAACTATTAAATAATTGCTTGCTGTAGCATATAAAAACTAGTCATAGATAATTTATATGCATAAGATACGTGATAACTTGAATTGTAATATAGTATGTTTTACTCTATATTTACAATTATTTACTTGTATGTTGTAATTTTAATTTCGTTTTTAAGATTTTAGTTAGCAGCAATACGATGCTTTAGATACATTAGTTAAAATAATAGTTTCCTCTATCTTTTGTAAATTTTCTGGTACCGATATAAAATCTTCTGCGATTTTATTAAATAGTTCAGCTAAAAAAAATAAAACCACCATATAAAAATATTGACCATCGTTTAATTCAAGTTTAGCATCCTTACCTATATTTTCTCCTGTTTTACTGGAGGTTAAAAATAATGTAGCCTGAATTCCTGTTGCATAGTTTTCTACAATATCTATGTCAGGAGAAGGCATTGTGTCATTTTGTAAAATATCTTTTTTCGTTGCACAAATGTATATTTTGCATTCTTTTTCTATACTTCGAAGTTCACTTATCCAGAACTTCGCTCTTTGGAATGTATTTGATTTTGTAATATCATAACATACGACAGCAGCTTTTGCACCACGATAATACATCCTGGTCATTGCATCATATCTAAAGAAAGCACGTAGAATAATATTCTTGATATTTCTCTTTGTAAAATATATATAATATCATAGGGTGAAAAATATTTACCTTTCGTTTCCTGCTGTATCCCATATTCCTATTACAAGCTTTTTGCCATTTACTGACATTTGTTTAGCACCAAAGGCGGCGCCTATTGTCTAAAATAACAATATAAAATAAAAACATAACATATTATTTGTATAAAATAATATAAATTTTAATAACATTACTTTTGAATTTATCTTCCACATCGTCGCATATTAATATATAACTTGTAATAAATAAAATACCAATGCTGATCAACATTTTCGAATTATTCTTTTACTATAGATTCGTCATGTCACAATATATTCTTTGTGTAAATGCATTACTTACATTTTGATACGATAAGTTTTCATTAAATCTTTCATTTATAAATCGCTGTAGAAGGCTTGTTTTTCCAACTGCTGCATTTCCTAATAGAACAACTTTCAAATCAACTCGATTCATACCCAATTGTCGTATGAAAACAAATATCTATTCATGGACCTCTAATACAATACTTTAAGTTTTTGTAACATCTGTAAGGTTATGTTACTTTCCAGGAAATCGAAGCATAATTAGAATCACAATCGTCTGCTAGTGACTGATAAATACAGTTACCGCAGACATCTTTCGGTAAATAACAAAATAATACATTTTATCACTACTTATATTATTTTATCAAAGATATATACTTGAATATACTTGATAAAGAACTCATTTTCTACACATTAAATACTATAGAAGATTAATTCCTATACTTGTAATTTTTTAGTCAAATTAAAGATGAAATTTTCAAATAAAAAAGGAATTGTATTAAACAATTCATCCATCGTTTTGTCCGATGAGTCGTCGCCATCTTTACGACAATTTAAGAATTTTATGCTTTTCAAAATTACCCATAAAAATACGAAATTACTTTCTACTACACCCAATACGTAGTATACAAAATATAAAACTTGTAGATTGAAAAGAATGGAATGCATACAATAACATACTTATTTTTCTTCGTCATAAATCATTATCATTTTATTTGTATTGTAATACGTACATTTTTTGAATACATAATTAACTTTCAGAAGTAATTCTAATATAAATAACAAATGTATTCGTATTTATTTTACACAACGTATTTTTTTGCCAATGTTATTTAATAATATTTGAGCTTTTAATTAAAATTTACAATTGTAAATAAAATCTACATAAATATATTTAATGCACGAGAATATGAATTTAATTTTATATGTTATACGATTCATGCTGTCTAAAACTGATAATGTTCTCAAACGAATTATTTAGATTTTCCTTGTGCTGCAACTGCAGCCATCGCAGCTTTAACTGTTTCTTCGTCTCCCAGAAATTTCATAGAAACAACAGGTTTGAAATTATCATCTAATTCGTATATAAAGGGAATACCAGTAGGTAAATTTAAGCCCATTATCTGATCATCGGTCATTTCTGCAAATAAAAGAAGAATACAAATTTAAATATAAAATTACTAACTTTTAAAATTTTGTAACATTGTGAGCTTTCTTACGATCTAAATGTTTTACTATGCCCCGTAAGCTGTTTCCATGAGCTGCTATAATAATTTTCTTTCCTTCTTTTAATTGTGGTATGATTGTATTATTCCAATAAGGCATTGTTCTTTCAATTGTTAATTTCAACGATTCAAATTTTGGAAATTCATCTGGTTTAGGGCCGTCTGCATATCTAGCATCTTTGGTTATTGTATCATAATATTTATGGTCTGGTTCCATGGGAGGAGGTGGAACATCAAAAGACCTTCTCCAAATCTGTACTTGTTCTTCTCCAAATTTTGCAGCAGTTTCCGCTTTATTCATTCCAGTAAGACCTCCATAATGACGTTCGTTTAAACGCCAAGTTTTGCAAATGGGAATATCTTCTTGAGAAATCTCCTTTAAAATAGCTGTCAAAGTATCATTGGCTCTTGTTAACACGGATGTATGGGCAATATCAAATTTGAGTCCTGCTTCTTTAATAGCTTTTCCTGCTTCCACTGCTTCCTTTTTACCTATTAAAGAATTATAAATTAAAAATTGGTGCTATTTAATAATTCTGATGTTATTAAGATATCTTAACCTTAATTTTGACATTTCATAATCGATTTTTAATACGATATAAAAATATAAAGGGAAAAATTATCATATTAATGTTATGAAAATTAAATATTACTCCATTAAGACTCCGTTAAAAATTCCATTATTTTTCTAAAGAATTTAAAAAATGAATTAAAGTTAAATATTATTAAGTGTAAGATATCGTTAAAAGTATTAGATATTATTTATATTAGTATTACATAAAAGTCTTGTATTTACTATAATGATATTGAAGGAAATTAATTGAATTTAAAATGAAAATAAATAAAAGTGTAAGATTTTTCATTCTATGACCTTTTGCCCTTGGGTAGTGATTGATAAAGTCTACTTTTTTATCATTAACAGACATACCTTTTTCTGACAGATCAGCATTGTACCAACCACAAAATAAATTTAATTTATTCCATTCACTTTCGCCATGGCGAACCATTATAATCTTATATTTCGCCATATTTTTTGTGTTAGACGAGAAGTATCGAACGGAACAATTACCAGTGACGTATGGAGAACTGTATGCGATACTTTTGCCCAAAGGATAGAGACATAACTCCCCACCACTTTCTATTTTTACCGATCTCTGTTTTGCAATTTTTAATAATTTCGTAATACACGTAAGTAATAAATCTTTCTTACAAATCATATTGATTGTGTAAATTAATATATAAACACGTTAATCGACAATTATAATAAACAAATGCAAAATAATATTTACATTTGAAGATAACGCATGAATAATGTTTTAAAAATATACAATATAGATAATAATAAATAAAAAATAATTCATTCTAGACATACGAATACGAATAATTAGTAGGTTCAAGTTAATTGCTTCCAATAGTGATTTAGTTAACGTGCTTCATTTAAATGTATGTCTTAAAAGTAGTAAAGTGTATAAATAATATGAAAACATTGTTGATCTTTTTTCTAATACGAGATTGCGTTAAGAATTTAACCACGGATCGATAACATTTCCTGTGGAATTAAATACACGTACAAAAACTTTCTTTTTTTAGTATTTTAATTTATATTTGCGACATGAAAAGGAGCATTGCATGTTCAATGGCACTATTGTCAATGATATTACTAAAGAGGTCTCTGTCGCTGATATTGGCAAGTTCAAAAATTTCTACAGAAAATCAGCTAATAAATTGGCGGTCACTATGAAAATACTACAGATATGCAGAAAATTCGTTTGAAATTAAGAAGAAATTTTTAATAATAACAGTTCTAAGCATCGTGAGATACATATTATGAAGAAATCGGTAATGAACAAACGAACGTAAAGTATAGCAGTGAGTTAATTTATTTTTATTTGAAATAACCACAATAATAATATACAAGGTCATTAAAAAAAGGGCGCGTAAAGGGATTTTAGAAAGTGTAACAAACTTTCGAAGAAATTAAATTTTAATTTTCCAAAATTTTAAATATAAATTTGATCTCGTTCGATAATATATACTTTGTAGAAATATGTATGTAAAACGAAGGAATATTGAATTTTTTTGCACATTGTATATTTAATTGACAAACTTATTATTATTATATAGTATTACAATAGCTATTTATTTTCAATTTCTGCGTTTGTTTAGGTTATATGGAAGTGTTTTTAACAGACGTTTAAGAACAATACTAACTAAGAGGTTAGTATAAAATCAGTGATTATTGTATGCTTCTTTCTACCAATATTTTTGTGACTTTTTATTAAACTTTTATAATTCTATTATTTTTATTATAATGAAGATAATAGTTTTCCCATTTTCTTTTTTCTTATAATTCTTTTTATCTATTTTTCTTAATTTCTCCTCATGATTTTAAAGCTTGCATCGGTATGTTTGTTTACTTTGATATTTTTCAATTGCTTTGTAATTTCTCCAAGTAATTAAAAAATTTGTAGTTTTCTTTATGAAACTATTTTTTTATTTATCTTATTACTATTAATACTTGACAATATATGCATGGCTATTATTACGTGTTGATATTTATTATTCATATGTAAATATTATAAAGTACAACAAATGTTTAATACCTATTAATTATATGATTTTTTTATAAAGTATTTCGAACATCAGAGAAATGAAGAGAATTTAATGAAAATTGAACAAAATTTCAAAGAACTAAATAAAGAAGTATAATTATAAGAGCTTGGATTATAAAAAATTGTGTTTCATTAATAAGACCAAAATGGATTCTGAAGATAGTAAATCGTGGACAGAGTTATCGAATGAAGAAGATGACCTCTTCAATGAAGCACTATCTGTTACTACTGAAAACTGTGCAAAGGATGTATCTAGTAAAGAACAAACAGATGAGGCTGTATTGTTAGAAAGCACAAATGTTAATAAAGCAAGTACAAAAACAGACAATGAATCTGTACAATATTTAAAAGAAACTGAGAAGATACATTGCATAAAATATGAAGATAATGTAAAAAATAAACCTGATAACTGTCAAATAGCTCGTAAAAGATCAGGAAAAGAAACATTGGATATGGAAGGAGTAAAAGTATCTCGTACGAGACATTATAGTGATTCCAGTTCAACCACTTCATTAAATAATGGCAAAAAACCTATAGAATATGAAACTAACCCAATTGTACTAGCGCGAAGACAAAAAGATATAGATTATGGAAAAAATACTATTGGTTATGATCAATATATTCAAACCGTTCCAAAGTAAGCCATTACAACAATTGCAATATGATCACTGTGATATGATTTAATGCGCTTTTTAATGTAGATATCACATAATATTAACTTCTACTTTCTTTATCTTTTAGAGAAAAACGTACACGAGAACATCCTAGGACCCCTCCTAAAAATATTAAATATAGTAGAAGAGGATGGGATGGTATGATAAAATTATGGAGGAAACAGCTTCATAGTTGGGATCCACCGCATGAAAGAAGTAGTGTCAATTAGCAATTCATTTTTTGTATTTGTAAAGATATAAAGTGGAACAATTCTCTAATATTAATTTTATTAAGATATCCTATGCTCAACAAAATTGTCATAATAGATTTTTTTGGTATTTAATTACTGTAAGATATTGTATACTAGTTTAATATTATATTTCCAATTCTTAGGTAATAGACAAAAATGAATAAATTTTCGCAGTATAACAAAGTTATAAATTTCATGTATTCTTTCAATTACAACAATATCTTTATTTTTACACTTACAATATTTAACGTTTATACAAATACAAATGAAAATGTCAAGATTATATTAAAACAATAAACTTAAATATAGGGCTTCTATTAATAATGTAATAAATCAAGATTTTACGCATAATATTTTTGATTGTGATTCAATTGGGCACAATTAGACAATACTTCTATTCTAATTGTACAATTGGTTTTATTTTATTCCCTTGTATGTACAAAGAATTGAACAAATCTGTTATTCTTTCACGCTATTTAATAATATAAATTATATTTTGTTTATAAGTAATCGTCATGGTACTTAAAAAAAAGTTAATGTTTCTTGAACTAGGCCTGAGTATTTCGACGATCGTCATATAAAAAAATAAGAATATATATTTAATTCATTTGTAAATTTATGGCAGCATAGATATTGTATTAATAATATGTTACTTTCTTAGAAATAATAAACTTATTTATGACTTTTTATTCAATTTTCAAAGATGTAAAATCGGTTATAGCGATTATAACTTTGTAAACATTTGAAATACTGTGATAGTTTTTATAAAATTTCATGTTAATACACGTATATAATACTATATTTCACAAAATACGTTTAATGATAATTCACAAGACTATTACTTGAATGTCGTAAATAACAAAATAACAAGCTACATGTATTAATATCAAACATTTTTACTATCGGAAAATACTAAATTAAATTCGGTTAATTATAAAAATTATATATCTCGCATTTTTAATTAAATACTATTTTAAATTAATAATAGGTTAAAACCCATGATATGAAAAATGTATTACAAACTGCCATTGACTTTTTTTGTTTCAAGTTTTTCTAATATTGCATCAAGCTTCTGATTGGTTCGCCATTCCATTTCATTAATTTTCTCTATTAATCTTTTTTCTAAATTATCAAATTTATTGTCGATGTATGATTTAATATCCGTAGACTCGGAATTATTAAAATCACTGTTGTAATTCGAACTTCCTGTCTTACTATCTTCTGTAACTCCTTCGTTTTTATTTTTCATAGATCGTAGAGCATTTAATGTGAAAGGCATAAAATCCTTAGGACATGAATCTTCATTATTTGTAAGATGAGTTTCCTTTTTTTTATACGATTCTAATATTTTTTCGACTATATTTTCTTCTTTGTAGAATGATGTGTTTGAATTCAAGATAAAATTTTTGATTATATCATAATCAAATAAATCCATTTTCGTTTCGTTAACAGGTTCTGTTAAGATTAATGTTATGCCAAATATCCACATGTATGGCCTATTATTCCTCATTTTTGTAAACTGAAAGGAAACAGTTATTTAATAATTATAATTAAATTTATATATATATATAAAATTTACTTACTTTTATACTTGCTTCTGTACTAGGAGGACTTATTGTGGTTTCTGCAGAACATACAGAACTTCCTTCAAAGTCATCCACTAGTTCGGCAAATATTGTTGTTTCATATTCTCCAAATTGTTTAAAAAATTCTAAGACAGAAGCTTCAGAAACCACAGCGATTCGTGCTATTCTTTGACAATTTGTTGTTCTAATATCCAGCATACATGGTTCAGTTTCATATTCTTGCGATTGTACAGAGATACAAGTATCTAAAGAGACTATTTCGTCCAAAGTAATTCTACAAAAGACACAAGGTTAAATAAAACTTCAAAATTGTATAGTTAATATCTCCTCATCGAAAAACATCACATATCCATTACCTGTTAGATGCTTGTGATAATGGTATTGTAGTAATGGCATCAGTAAAATGTTTATCATTATTGATTTTCCAATTACATGAAATTTCTAAGAAATCATGCTTCTTTAAAGATTGATCGACTAATTCATCTGTTATACATTTATTTGCATTTTCCATAATTTTAATTTTTCACTGTTTCTTGTATGTGCTAAACGTCAACATTTATTGAATTTAACAGAAATGTTAATTTCTTTTCATTTAAGTGATATAATTGTAATTTTAATATAAATTTATTTTAAAAATATTCATTAAACTGATACATCAATTTTAAATTGTCTACAAGTCAATAACACAACCGCCCAGGTTATGACACCGACGCGTGTTTAGGTTATGATAAACTTCTCGCCGATAGGTTGTAAAAAATCTTTCTCCGCGCCAAGATTTTCCGTTTTCTGATTATTCACGCATATTTACATTTCTAAAGTTAGTGTTAAATTACAAAACTAATCAATTTATTAAAAAAAGTAACATTTAATAATAAAAGATATCTAAAAGATTTATTACATCAAGAAATATATCAAATATAAATGTATATTTGTGTTTTCTAACTTCGTAAAATAATATTTCTTTAGAAGTTTCCTTCATATAATTCAAATTTCTAATATTTCAAAGAAATTATTTTCTGCTTTTATCTCTATTTTTTTTAATAAGGCGCACTTCTTAACGTAATTGTTAATTATTTGAACATTTGCAAATTCTTTGCAAGATTTATTATGATAAAATTGAATGTATTTTATAAATACATATCAAGTATATGTTGGAAATCGCTCTTTCTGTCTTCCTTCTTTTTTTATTTAAATAATACACTTTCTAAAAAAAAATTGTTGAACAGAAACTGAAATATGAAATCAATCATGTAACCAGTATTGTCGATTATTATTTAACGGAGAAAATAATAAATTATAGAATAATTGCATAAGAATTCTATGACAAAAAGTTATAAGAAAAATAGCAGCATGCATTATGCATATTGTATAAATTATTTATGAATTAAGTTCATAAAGCATACAGTATAAATATTTAATGCCGTATGTCGTAATCGAAAATTTCAAGCTCTCTTCTCTCTTTCTAGTGAGAGTGTAATTTATTATTTTATGCGCCATGAACCTTCTTTTTTTATCGCAATTGTGATATCTTGTTTTTCCTTTCTTCTTAAATTAATACATAAGCCGAGTACAAAACAAATTATACGTAAAACAAATTAATAAATATCGTATATTATGAAAATGGAATCATAAGTATATTGGGAAATATGTCTACTTTTTAAATTCTTTACGTCATCTCGCCGAAGTGCACGATACGTCGCATGCGCATGAATGCATATATATGTAGATATTACGTGAGGTGCCGACGTGACTGGTAGAGTATCAATCATGGCTGGTAAGTGGAAAGTTCTGTATGTTTACTTGTCTGTGCGTTTTACTTATCGAGAAGTACGTGCTTGATCGGACTCTTTACAATCTCTTGTAATCTATCTTTTATCTTTTAAACGCCGTATTTTGACAAAGAATTGAGATTCGATAAGTTTCAGTGATGTATAAACGTATGTAGATTTTCACTAACTTTATATTTATGTGAAATAATATATAATAAATTGTTCCATTCATTATTTGGTGAAGAATGTTGTAATTGCGTAATCCATTCATTTGTTTTTAGAATATCTCAAATCGGGATATCTCCGACGCGTATTCATCCAAGTTTAACTTTCAGATGTGTCATTGATAAATTTGACAGATAGATTCTAACCTATTTTTAATCTATCATAATTATTAACTCTTGTCTTTATAGTATACGCAAATAAACTGTTACTTTAGAATATAATCGAAAGAAATAACTAATTTTATTTGATGAAAATATATAATGTTTTTGAATTTTCAAAGGATATATTTTGTAAATATTAAATGCTATTCTATTTTCAAGGATAAAACTTTTGGTAGAAAGAATCGGTAATACAGAAGGAATTTGACATTTTTTCGCTTTAAAAATGTGTTACTAACTTGATTACTTGGAAATGTTGTTTTTAATGTTATAGGAACAATGTTTTCACTAAAGTACAAATATTACAGAAATTACATATCGATGCAAGAGTTCGGTGTCTTAATACAACATCTCGTTTTTCTAGTAATTATATTACTACATAAGCAGTAACTTAATTAGTAGTAATCCCTTTTTTTTAGGTGAAAAGCCATATAACGAGTTATTGAAAACTATCCAGATTGGACATCATGAATATCGTTACTACGATGTTAGCCAGTTGGGAGAAAAATATGGTAATCTTTGCATTGATATATATTAACAAATATACATTTTGTATTTAAAATAATATTATTACATAAAATACTCTGACTTTACTTCTTACTTAAGTTAAAAGTATATGATATTATATTTCATTATCATCTTACAGATAAGTTACCTTTCTCAATACGTGTTTTGTTGGAAAGTGCAATAAGAAATTGTGATGGATTTCAAGTCAAAAAAAGCGATGTAGAGAAATTAATGAACTGGGAAGTTAATCAAGCTAATGAAAGTGGAGTTGAAATCGCATTTAAGCCAGCAAGAGTAATTTTACAGGTATATAAATATTTTGTTCTATAAATTAATTTTATTTTTACAGATCTTCTATTCTTATATCTTTCTTTTCCAGGATTTTACAGGAGTACCAGCTGTTGTAGATTTTGCTGCTATGAGAAATGCTATTCAAAACTTAGGTGGTGACCCAAATAAAATAAACCCAATTTGCCCTTCAGATCTTGTCATTGATCATTCAATACAAGTTGATTATATCAGAAGGCAAGTTTTTAATAAAACTTAATTTTGTTCCTTTCTTTATTTTATTTCTTAATTCTAAATATTAGGTCTACCGGAAAGTTCTGTCTGTTTTTGAAATAAAGAAACTAGAATATTTTCGATACATTAATTAATACATTGTTACTAACCATTTCTTCGTGTACATATCAACTTCGTATATAAAAATACAAAACTTGAGATGTTATTTAACAAAACTTTCCAGGAGACCTAATGTAATTGGAAGATATTAACTTTTTAATGTTTTGTAACAGATATGCAGTTTTTTATATTTTTTTATAATTTCAAGAAAATTGCTTGTAACAAGTAATTCGTTACCTTTGCGTTACTGAATTTCACAGATTAACATTAAATATATATATATAAACAAATTTATTTGTTAAATAACTTATTTAAGGTACATTTTTATATATTGCAGTACTGACGCGCTAAAGAAGAATGAAGAAATAGAATTTGAAAGAAATAAAGAACGTTTTTTGTTTTTAAAATGGGGTGCGAAAGCATTCGAAAATATGTTAATTATACCTCCAGGAAGTGGTATTGTGCATCAAGTGAATTTAGAATATTTAGCGAGAGTAGTGTTTAACAACAGTAATCTACTGTATCACGATAGTGTACTTGGTACAGATTCCCATACGACAATGATTAATGGTCTTGGTATTCTTGGTTGGGGTGTGGGAGGTATAGAAGCTGAAGCTGTAATGCTAGGTCAAGCGATATCTATGTTAATACCAAAAGTGGTTGGATATAAGTTAACGGGAGTTTTAAATCAATATGCAACTTCGACAGATCTCGTCCTTACAATTACAAAGGTACATCTATTTGAGTATATTTTATGCTAATGTATTCAGTGGAAGTTGCACTTTATATCAAACAATATGTATATTAATTTATTTGACATAAGTATAACATAATATCAAAGATCATCAAAATCTTTATTATAACATATAAGTGTTACTTGCAACATATAATAATAATTTTACAAAACTAAAACTATTGGTAATTATTTTTATATATTCACAGAATCTTCGTCAAGTAGGAGTAGTAGGAAAATTTGTAGAATTCTTTGGCTCAGGTGTGTCACAACTGAGTATCGCAGATCGCGCAACTATATCTAATATGTGTCCAGAATATGGAGCTACGGTTGGTTTCTTTCCAGTGGATCAACAAAGTTTAACATATCTTCAACAAACAGGTACAATCATATTTTTTAATCATTTTTAGATGTTAAATTTTTCTAGTAGATTTGTTTAAACGCACTGTAGTAATTTATTATTATGAACAAATATTTGATCTTTTTTAATGCAATTTTAGGTCGATCTGAGGAACATATTAAAAGAATTGAAAAATATCTTCAAGAGGTGCATATGTTAAGAAATTACGATGATGCAAGCCAAGATCCTATATTCTCTGAAATAGTTACTTTAGATTTAGCGACAGTTGTTTCGAGTGCTAGCGGACCAAAAAGGCCGCATGATCGTGTATCGGTGTCCGATATGAAAAGAGACTTCAGGAATTGTCTCTCCAATAAGGTTAGTTTCATATTTTTTTAAACTCATTTCATTAATAACATGATAGTGTTACATTTTTATATTTTAGTACATTATCGCAATTACAGTGCCTCTTGATAAAAAGATAATAAAAAATTTTTATAATTTTATAACAATTGCTTAATAATATAGATGTTTGTACAGTACTCGTATAAGATAAATATAAACCAGTGACAATTAATTGATGCCAAACAGTGATATATATTTATCTCATACTATACTTTTATGAGAAAATTATCAGTGAAAACAATCTTGATATTGTGCTTAGTACATAAAAACATGATTTAATTTTATGCAGTATCGCTTTTACAAAAGACAAGCATAAGTGACAAATTCTAGGTAACTACTGTTGCGATACGGTTTTGTTAAAGACATATTACTTCAAGTATGAAATGTCCGATATCGAACTGAAAGTTTCGTTTATTATATCTCAAGCAAGAAGCAATATAATTAATCAAAGTGGATGCTGTGCTTTGCATGCTCTTACCTTACTGTTCTAGCTATACGATTTTTAATTTACGATAAAACTAGATCAATAATAGGATACATATAGGTCACTCAATATTTTTAAAATGTTCCCACGTTGTTATTTCTTGTCACCAGACAGGAAAATTTCGATCTAGTCACGAATTTTCAGCAACGTGATACTAAATCGATAATTTCACTACCGATAACAAGATGTATGAAACATTTATTTACGAATCCATGAACGTTGTAGTACAGGGGAAGATGTCAGTATAGTTTTACCCGGTGAGGAAGCAATATTGTGCCTTATCCACACTGGATAAAACTATATCTAACAGCAACCTCTTATTCATTAAGTTGTTTGGTCCACATTAGAAAGATTTCTTGATGTTGAAACTTAACGTACTTATTAACTATATTATTCACGATATAACTATTTAAAAATTTCACTCTTAATATTGACTATCATCGCGGTCGGTAACGCGATCGGTAAGAATATTTATTTGCAGTCTTGATCTATACTGACACTCTAGACTCGAGGGTCAGAATTTATAGATCCTGGCTTATTCCCCCTCCCATCGCTCTTCGAGACCTAACCGTTCGTTTATGTCCTCTAATTACTTGGGTCTTTTGGAATGCAAGACGAACGAATATATTTTAATTACCAAAATTTCAATGTATTTTTTTTAAAATATATATTTATAATATTAAAATCTGTACAAAGTTCCATTAAATACATTGACGTTATTTTTTGAACTATGGACGATTTATGTATATTTATTTAATAGCAAAATGATTTCTTTTCGTTCAGGGAAAAAGTAGTAAATTACGTTAAATATTAAAATACAAAAATTACATTATTATAATGTTATATTCCAAATTAATATTACGATATTTTTTAGAAAAGAAAAAAAAAGATAAAAAATTTTAATACTTCGAAAAAAAAATTAAAGTTTCTGATACTCACAAAATTTCTTACAAATTTTATAAAATATAATAATTCACGTTGTTTCAATGATATTTTAAAACATTTCACGTAAAATACATTACTAAATAATATGGAATAACGTTTATAAAAGAGAAAATGAAACTAATGATTTTTACGATTTGAGAAATGATTTAGTAAACATCTTAATTTATAGATATGTTTGTTGTAAATTTCGGTATACCTGTGTATTGGTAGGCTAAAACTACCGCTTTGACCACTTTCTCCTCAAATAAATGGAGGGATGTTTCTAGAAATCTTCGCTTTAGTAGTTGGAATGTACTAAAGTTATATGGCGAATTTCTGTTGAAATAAATTTATTATATTCTCAAATATAGTTAAATTTGGAAGTTTCAATCAAAATTTTAAAAATAAATAAATTAAATCTGTCATAATTGTTTGAAAAAGTTGGCATTTAATGATTATTGTCATCATTTATAAACTCTATTTATTATTAAATTTAAGAGAAATGTTAAAAATGTATTTTTTGTAGAATATAAAGTACATAGAGTGAAATAGGAGTATAACAAACAAACGGAGAAATAATTAAAAAATCAAAGAAAGGAAAATTATAATAGATGCACCGCTGATCGAATTCTCGGCTCGCCGATGAAGAGTAAAGTAGAGTTTTAAGTTCTCAACTGATATAAGTTTCGTCGGTCTTACATATGTCCTCAATGAAATTGCTGATGTGACAACTTATCCATTTTGCAAAGTTTACACATTTCGTCGCGGACGCTTACCGCTGAACATTTATACTGGCACGTGCATACATACTCTTAATATTTAAAATTATAGATTACTGTAATGAATTTCGAAAATATTTCCACAATCTTTGTATTACGTTTTTATATTGTATTTAATTGTTATTAAAAAAAAGTAAGATATTATTTGTTAGAAATGACAGATCGAGCATCTCTCAGCCGCGATACAGGACTCGGGATCTCGTACGTGTTTTGTTTGTATTATTAGTCACTGTTAGGATCTACACTCTCTGTATCGGTGTCACTTTTTCTTATACGATGCTCGATGACTTTGTGTTTATTATTAAATAGCAATATTATTTTTGTTCAAAATTATTATTTAATAATCATAGTAATCGTTATATATTATGACTTGTAGTTTTTTAAACTACTTTTAATTGTTGCATTGATGAATAGATCGTGTTTCTGTGAATATTTATTTGTTTCTTGGAAAAATTGAATCGGAAGTTTCAATGTTATTGTATACCGATACAATATAGTGAAATGCAAAACAATTTTACGGATACAACCAATCTCTTAAATCGTGTTAAATTATATTATAATAAATGATACGTAAAAGATATCTAAATTCTTATGAATATATTTTTATATTTTGTAGAAAGTATTTCGTTTCATATTTCATTTTGAAATGACCTTACCACTCGGTTTCTTTGATACTTTACCTGAATAGGTTTGCCCTACGGGAAAGTTGGTTTTATCTTTAGTGCCATTATTTCTATGGAATTCAAAAATCAAATGTAGCTGTACTGTGAATATTCTATAGACCAAACCGTTTCGTAAAAGCTATTAGGAATATTTGAGATCAAGATATTCGTGGAACAACATGAATTACCTTTTGTACTTTTTCGTACAAATCCTACCTTTTGGATATTTAACGGCGAATGGAATTTTTCTAGAAATTGTAATAACTTTTAAAAGATAATGACTAGGTAGTGCATTCTGTCAAATATTAATAACTTTTAGTGCAATCGTTTTTTAGAAAGACTATTTTTTCGCACAGCAGTACTAGATAACTATCATGTTTTAATAGTTTATGTTTTATATTTAACAGATTATATTTTCGGAGATTTTGCAAGTTGTAGTGTTCGTTTAAATGGTACGGTGTATTTTCTTCATATTTTTCATCATATTTGCCATCAACAGTGGGACATTTGAAACAATTTTGTATAGAAATTCCGATATTTCTTCGACTCGAAAGCGACGTTCCTTCGTCTACGTCACCGTTCAGTATTAAAGTCCAAATTTTAAGGTACTTATCCTCTGTTCACTGTCAGCTGCTCATTTAACGACAATCCATCAATCCTGTGCCATCGGTTCCAATTCGTCGTGGGCTTGATTTTTTTCAAGGCCCTTCGACATTCGGCTCAAAAGAAAAGCTTTTAGCAGTATCTTTTCTACGATCTCTCGATGGTCAAATAGTAATATATCATTGAACGCGTCTTGACGTCATTTTTCCGATGACAAATAAGAAAATTGGCCGTCCATTTACAAAAACGCTATTATCTGGAGAATTTCCTAAAATGCGATTATCAGTTTATTTTGCCCTGTACTAACTGATTTTCTCTTTTATATAGAATAGGTTCTTTTTTTAGTATTCCCTTTCTGTACCTTCACAAAGAAAAGTTATTCGAAGTGGTAGAGGTAGGATCACTTTGACGATGCGTTGTTCGTCAAGTAATAATATCCCTTTTTCAGCGTTATGTACGTGCTTTCGACAGAAATCCAATAAAAAATGTATGAAGTGCTTTAGTCCGTCGAATTTTTTTAAAAGAATAAAAATATCAAACTATTCAAGAATCGTAGGATTGTATCATGGACGCATGGAATAGCATAGTTGATAAAATAATTAAAAATTTCATTTCGAGTTTTTTATTTTAGGAAATGTTAATTTTCGTTAATTTTTGTTGTCTGCGTTTAACCGTAGGTATACGCAGCATAGTCAAACTTTTTGCACTTCCCCATTCGTATTGCCGTAACTTCGATTGATATTTAATCATTAATATGCCTATGCATTGGAGAAAATGAAATTTTAGCAAATAAAAAGAACTTAATAATTTGGTGAATCCTTATGCTGCGATTGTTTTTTATTTAGAGCATGCCAGTATCAAAGGGTTAATCGATATTTCTGGAGCTTATCGAAATTATTATTAAGAAATACGCTCGTGTCAGCGGCATTGATGGCGCCGTGTATTTACCACCGTGCAATAATTGTACATTGTGGATACAATCTTGGCTTTTACAATGTTTCATCAGTGAATCGAATAAGGAATGAATAATTTTCTTTTTCAGATAGGATTCAAAGGATATGGTTTACCTTCTTCAAAGATCGATACCGTTGCTATGTTTGAATACGAAGGAAAAGATTATAAATTAAAGCATGGGTCAGTAGTTATCGCTGCAATTACTAGTTGTACGAATACTAGTAATCCTAGTGTTATGCTTGGGGCAGGTAAATAAATATACAATATTATTGCTTATGTACCTTTCACGATTTATTATTTGTTGATCGTTTAACATTTGATTTATTATTTAGGTATTCTTGCTAAAAATGCAGTCGAAGCTGGATTATCGGTAGCACCGTATATAAAGACATCTTTATCTCCTGGATCTGGCGTAGTTACGTATTATCTCCAAGAAAGTGGCGTGATTCCTTATCTAGTGAAATTAGGATTTTATGTCGTTGGTTACGGATGTATGACGTGTATCGGCAACAGCGGACCGCTTCCCGATGTTATTGCAGAAACTATCGAGAAAGTAATATTATTTATATTTATCACGAATATTGTTTTCATAATTTTACTTAATTTAAGATATTTGATTAATTATTATTGAATACTTTTGAGTACAGAATCAACTTGTATGTTGTGGTGTTCTATCCGGCAATCGAAACTTTGAAGGCAGAATACATCCTAACACACGGGCAAATTATTTAGCATCTCCGCTTTTGATAATTGCTTATGCTATTGCCGGTACTGTGGATATTGATTTTGAAAAAGATCCTTTAGGTATATTCTGTATTATCGTTATAATTTACTTAATTCATATTAATTGAAACGAAAGACGTTTCCTAATATATACACATATTCGTATTAAAATTAATTTCGTTAAATTTCAGGTCGTAGAAAAGATGGATCGCCGATATATCTTCAGGATATATGGCCAACAAGGAAAGAAATTCAAGCTGTCGAACAAAAATACGTAATACCAGCTATGTTTAAAGAGGTTTATGATAAAATTGAGAAGGGTAGCATTAGTTGGGCGAATTTAGTCGCGCCTAGTGGCAAGATATACCCATGGGATGTCGATTCAACGTATATAAAACATCCACCATATTTTGATAATCTTCGAAAGGTGAAACCATAATTATTATTTTGTATTAATACGTGTCAAATGACATACATACGAGGTGGATATGAAATAATCGGATTGGTATTTACGTATATACGGTACTTTATCGTAGTTTATCAAATTGTGCTTATCTCGTACCCAAGTGTCAAGTGGCTTAAAAAATGTAAGAATGATCTGCGTTCCAACCGTCCTTGCACCTCGTATATCACGTATTATTCAACATATATCATAACAAATCTCATAATCGCAAAACGTGACCTTAACGTCGATTAATATTTTTTTAGGAAATTCCTACAATTAAACCTATTTCCAAAGCTCGTGTTCTTCTGAATTTAGGAGATTCTGTTACAACAGATCACATTAGTCCCGCTGGTAGCATCGCGCGAAATTCTCCCGCGGCAAGATATCTTTCAAGCCGTGGGTAAGGCTTTGATTACCTTATGAAATACAAAAGATATCAGACTATTGTTTAGCTTTTCTTTTATTAATCCCTATCTGTTTTTAGATTAACGTCAAAAGAGTTCAATTCTTATGGTTCTCGCAGAGGAAACGACGCTGTAATGGCACGAGGTACCTTCGCTAATATTCGACTTTTAAATAAATTTATCGGTAAAGCTGGACCACGAACAATCTACATTCCTACGAAAGAAGAGGTTTGTTATTTTCATACATGACTATTCTAGTGATTTTTTATAATTTAAAATAATAAATTATTATCATTTAGATGGACGTATTTGATGCAGCAGAAAAATACAAACAGGATAATACTCCGTTAATTTGTTTAGTTGGAAAAGAATATGGCTCTGGATCTTCCAGAGATTGGGCTGCAAAAGGGCCATACCTTCTTGGTATCAAAGCAGTCATAGCTGAATCTTATGAAAGAATACATAGGTCACTTTATAAAAATATCTTTTAATATGATTGATCTATTATTCTGTTACTAGATAATCAATGATATTTTTAATTTTCCTAGGTCTAACCTTGTGGGTATGGGTATTGTACCGTTACAATATATTCCCGGACAAAGTGCAGAATCTTTAGGACTGACTGGTTTTGAAACATTCGATATTATTATTCCTGAAAATTGTCAACCTGGTCAACAAATTAATGTTACGACAGATGATGGAAAAACATTTAAAGTGATTGTACGATTTGATACAGAAGTCGACTTAACTTATTACAAACATGGAGGCATTCTTAATTACATGATTAGAACAATGCTTTGATGATGAAAATCAGTTAAAAAAGTTATAAAGAGCTACAAATATTTGAATACAAAAAGTCATTCAATAAGATACTTAACATTTACTTGATATTAAGACATCGTGGTTTTGGTTATATTTATGGTTAAAGGTAATACGAATTGCTTATGTAAACTTGGTTACATAACTCGGTTAGTAATTTTTAGTTGCTTAACTCCTACTTAATTCAATATGGCCAATATTAAATTGTATCAAATAAACATATTTATTTTTTATAAATGTTTACATGTTAAAAACAATTCTCAAATAATAGTAATAAGGTCTCATACTATTACTGATTTAATTTAATAAGAATTGTACCATTGTTTAGGTTTATTCAATGCAGACTAAATTAAAATTAAATGTTTTGTATTTTCCATATATTTGACAAATGTAATATCATTGAAGAATATATTAGGATTTCTCTTCAGTAAAATGATACGATAGTGCTTTTACAATTAATCGAATGAGATTGAATATATTTATAATCTATTGTTAAAATATACTTTGAAAAGCACGTGATTAGGGACTATTTTAATGTTAAATTTAAATATAAAATACTGCTTTTTCAAACAATGTCGATGTAATTTATCGAAAGATTAATTCTATGTCAAATTTATCGGTGTTGATATATTTATATAAACTAATTTTCAAGTATATACAGTCCAGTTTAGTATACTCCGTCCGTACCTGGGGAATTCTTTGTCAATATCTTTGTAGTTAAATTCTTTGTACGAATGTCCTGAGAATATAAGTTCGGTTAAATATTGATCTGTAGCAGCATACAAACGTGAACTATCGAAACTGAGACTATAAATAGGACTTGAGACTTTACGTGAGTTCATAAAATAGAGCTGAAAATAAATATTTTAATTAAACAGGAGCATTTACAATGATGAAGGACATTATTAAATAATTCAAGAATTACCTGTTTGTACTTTCTCTGTCTTTGATCCCATAGAACAGCCTTGGCGTTGTATTGAGTTCCGGTAACTAAAGTATACTGATAGTCGGATGAAATGCAGTACAATGTTGCATTTGTAGGATCAGGCCACGAATACACACAAGTCCCAGTTCTACGTAAGAAACCCAAGATAGTTAACCTTTGACATTAGTAATTATTTGCAAAAAAATCATTTACCTCATATCCCATTTCCTGATAAAAGTATCATATCCACCAGTAAGAAGCGTATGTGGGTTGTCCCAAACCATATCCAATATTCCAGCACCTCGTTGCCACATATGCTTCATTATATCTGTCTCACTACAACTGAAGTATCTACATTATGAAAGTACAAAGCATGATTTCTTGAAGATATGTACATATACATATTATAACGATTGGTAATAATTTATTACTAACTTCGAAATTTTAAAATTTCCGCAAAAATAAATTATTTAAGATATTTACCATTCGATGTCAAATATATGAAGAGCCGGTCCATTATTTCCTGCTGACCCTACAGCAAATTTCAATCCTGTTGGATCAGCTGAAAGCGACCATACCCTATCTCTAATGTTGATAGCAGCCATTGGTATTGTTTTAATAGTTTCTATTATCGGATTCCATATCTAAACACAAATGATAATATTACATCGATATAGAAATTCTGCCATCCGTAGATCTACCTTTACTGTCCCATCTCCGGCACCAGATATAATAGCATGTTTGGTTTCATCTACAGCATTTACATCGCACGAGTGAGCTTTTTCTATATTGAAATACAGATGGTCTTCTTCACGCTTTGCTTTTTTCCATAACTTTACACTACCGTCTCTGAGAAATATCAATACAATTTCAATGATAAAATTAATAAAGCTCGCTACGAAGGAAATTGACTAATTACCTATGTCCAGTTATTACATAGTCGTCTCTTACAATAAACTTACAAATATCGCTTCGTATGTTACTTTCACTAAAGACGCGATTACTTTTTACAAAAGGATCACTTCGTCTGAAACCATAAAGCTGATTGCCTCCACTCCACCAAATGGTATTTCTTGTTAATTGTATCCATGGCATCAACTTCGTTTCTTGTGAAAAAAGAAACTTCTTTTCGTAGCGACCATAATCCCAATTGCATGAAACATGCCACTTTTTACGTGCAGATAATAATGAATTGCACCTAATAACAAATTATTTATATATACGTTACTGATTAAAAAGACTTCTTTAAATCGCGAGCGAGGAGCTGCAGTTAACTTTTTATATAAGAGGTTAAATGTAACCTAACAAACCTTTCGCGAAATCGTTTCGAGACTTGATTCGTGACAAGCGGCTGTTTGCTCTTCTTGATCCATAAAGTATCACTGCGAATAATATCATAAAATCGCGTACATACTTCGCTAAGTCGCACAAGATCAAATGCATGGCAGTAATCAAAAATTAGTATTAATACGTCGGACGGCAAACTGTCCAAACGCCAGACATCTGTCATTTTTCTCATGTGACATAATTTAGATCGTTTCTGTAGATATTTAAACCGAATCGAACAACATTTTCGATCGGAAACGCGAATTCTACGATGAAAAAGTCTGCGTTTCACATTTCCAAGGACGTCATCATGAGATTAAGTTTTTTTTTTAACGTTCCATCTAAATACGTTCGTCTAAATACTACACTTGTCCAAATTTTCATTTTAAAC
>JAITYT010000090.1:3744081-3782516 GCA_025433975.1 Liostenogaster flavolineata | reverse complement strand
ATATATATATATATATATAATATTTATTACGCGTACTAGTTGTAAATAAATTGGAATTATTCCAATAGTTGTAATAAGTTGAAATTATTTGAAAAATCGTTATCAATTTTTTTATGTCCAGCAACGTAAAGCTTTGAAGTTTTTTGCTTATAACAAATATCTTGTTAATTTTGTTTATAATGGAATAGTTATGAAATTGTGTATACATTTATTATTCTATCAGCGACATGTAATAGATTCATGAATCATTAGTTCTCATTTAAGCGTTTGGGAATTAAAATAATATGTACGAACAAGGGCGAGTATTATTACAGATGGATGACCGGTGTCACGGTGACATTATGCGTAACGGATGATATAAATGATAATAAAATGATAATGATGCAATTCTTGGTTCAAATGACTTTACATGCACTGGCTTTATTAAATATGATAACGAATAAGATAATTAATAATTTTTTGATAGTTAATAATAATTCTAACGATAAAAGTGACTATTACTGATATTGTCGCTATTTTAGTACATATTATTGCTGACAATGATAGTAGTCGTTATATCTTTATTTGTCATTGTATTACAATATTACACAAATTTTGTTCCATGCATTATTTACTATTAGGTCGATATTAGGTTTCGTAATAATTACATATCAGTACATATCTCAAAGTATAAAATATATTTTATCTATATCTTATCTTCTTGTATCAAAGATTTCGTTGTATATGTTTCTATTTAATTAAATTATTAAACAGTTAATCTCGATTACTTGTAGACGCACCTACAAGTTCATTTATTGTTATGTCTCTGCAACAACACATTCTGCTTGCGCATCTTTTGGTGACTTCCACTCTGCCTTTCCAGTAGTTTCTAATTGAAACGAGAGTTTATCATTAGTGCGTTAGATATTATTATTATTAGTGCATATATTGCTATTTACCTGGCGTTACATTCTTTAAGTACAAAATATGTAGAGTAAAGTACATTAATGAAGATAATGTGGCTAATATCGTCAATATTCTTAATGTGTATACTCCTCCAACTTCTTTGTACAAAATTCCACCAATCAAACTACCAATAGCGAAACCTATAAACAATATAGTAATAATAATTCATGTTTTTAATTAATCAGAATGTTTATGTAGACATTGACACTTGAAAGGTTAAAAAGTGATTATCTCTATGACGAAATAGCTCAAGTATTTACCCAGACCGTCATCCATTCCAGCTACAATGCCTTGAACAGTAGCTGATGATCCGGGAGGTGAAACTACACTAGCATATGCAACTATTGTTGTATAACAAAGTGCATAAGTAGGTCCTTGCATGAAAAACTCTATAGGAATTATCCACCAGGGTGTCGAAGCGAAGGATATTAAACCAAGCCTTAGCGCATAACAAATGAAGCAAAATGTAAAACTATAACCGTACCCGATTTTCTTAAGGATCTTTCCTAAAATGTAAAGAGTTCGATTAATATTTGCCCTTTACGAATACTTAATATTTCAATATTTTTTCATGTATACGAAAATAACACTACCGGATAAAGAAAAAAATATAACTTCTCCGCCAAGTGTTTGTGCAGCAACAATTAATCCCTCTATTAATTTAATTTTATTCATGTGGCCCGTTACGCTGGCAAGATCCTCTATATACCTACACAATTTAATTTAATTTATTAATTTACATATTTTACTCGTACGAAATATTTATCGAAATGATAAAAATGAAAGAACAATACGCAGGTATCCCCCATTTTACGTAGATAATAAGTTCGTGAAAGTCGTATACTTTTTTAATATCATTGTTAATGTATTTTTTACGCGGAATTTCAAATTAATTTATTTATTAGTAAGCATAAGTTAAAATCAGTCTAGACTCATTTTTTTTATTTTAGAAATAGTGCACAAACAAGGGATACTTGTGAATGAGGAAAAATTAATATATTACCAAAACAGAAAATAAATTAAAAAGCTGTCCAAAATTCCAGCAAGAGTGGCGAAACATAGAAATATGAGTATGGGTTTTAATTTTAACAATTGAGAAACATCCTTAATAATGTTTATTGATTCTGACATCTTTGGAAGCTGCAATAAATTTGTGGAACATTCAATGCGCACTGAATAGTAATACTGTATAATAAAAATTTTATAACACTGTGATTTTATCTATATTTTTTTTTCATAAATAATGAATGATTAATACCTCCAATTTTTTGCAACACAGTAAGTCAATACTAGTGAAAGCAAAGACTAGAATAAATGCGGGAGTATATGTCTTTATGATTTCTCCATTCGACCACCAGTCTATTATAGGTCCAGCTATAAGTGCTGCAATTCCGAAACCTATAGTACCCCAAACCCGTTGTCGGCCATATCCCATTTGACCACCTTCTCCTAAAAATTAAGTTAATAATGCATTTTATTTTCAATCTGTTAGCTAAATACTATTCGATCGATCTATTGTAACCAAATTTTAATTAATTATACTTGTGAATTTTATTTTACGGATATATTGTAGGTGTTATTGTTTTTAAAAATGTAATTTTATATGTACCTAACATGTCGAAACATATTGCATCACTTATGCTATTACAAACATTGAAGCCAATATTACCAATGGACATCAGAAATACGAAACCCCAAAATGTTGCTGATGTATATAAACAGTAATTTTCATGAAATTCATCGCATGTAACGTTACAAATCTTATTTTGCAAATAATTCGAAGTTCTATTGAAATCAATCAAACACGCAGCATTCGTTTCAAAGTGTGCCATTCCTTTGTTTGCATGAAACAATACTGAAGTAGAAAAATTTGTTCCATCATTGGAAATCCAGTGACACGTCGTACTTTTGCTGTGATTACAATTCGCCACTGATGTATTCTTAAATAGAAAAATATATGATTAAAAATTAATTTTGAAATAGTATTATATTTCTATTACGATATTTATGCAATTTTTTCATGAAGTATCTTTATAATTGTCAAGCAACAGGGAAGGTACAAAATTACTCGAAGCATCAACATTTTTATATGTTTGATCGAAAAACACAGATTTTCAAAATATGTTATCGAGGGTATATTTTTATACTGTCTTCAAAAATACCGGTTTAAAATCCAGATTCAATATTGTCTAGTGCTATCATAATATTATCAGTTATATACGATACTTACAATAATATTACATGCTGATAAGGTGGAACACGGTACATTATTAAAATTGTTATTAGGTAAAATAGGCCCCGGAAGCGTAGGCAAAAAATACATAAGTACATAACAACAGCTTGTTACTGCTAGTAATGCTATGAAAATCGTTTTTCTCCAAGGATAAAAATAATCAACTAAGAATCCAAAAGCAGGTTTGGCTATTAAAAACAGAATTGGAAGAATAGAAGTAATGCTGCCCATTACTAAAGGGGAAATACCCAGTTGTTTACCATACACCGGCAAGAATGGAAGTATTGGACCCATTGCTGAAATAAGTTAAATATAAAAATAAAACAAAATTTACAATTAGTTCATTTTATAATTTTTTTTATTAATAACACTTAGTACGTTGAAAGTTTCCTAATTTGTTTAATTTATATTATACAATATTTCTTATAAAAATAATATATAAAATTCATTTTAATTATATCTTCGATTCAACTTAACGAAATTGTGATTCTTTAATTAATTATTTTTATACGTGTATTGGGATTTGGATTTGTATTAAAATATATATAAAACATTTTATTATTAACATACGTTAAGAGGAAAATCTGTTTACAATACTCACCCGCCATAAAAAAGAAAAAATGGGCCTTAACGGGTAATTGTTTATAATTTACTTTCATGGTGGATATGCTTTTGTTTTCCAAGAAGGAAAGAAAAATTGTATTTTATATTAGCATGGTGTGTATCTGAAAGTTATATGAAAATTCAATAAGCTTCGTAACTTTAAATATGTAAACGTAGGAATACGATAATATTAAACGGTGATGCGTTATAAATTCTATGTGTAGATTTTATCGCGATTTATTTAGAACAAATCACGAGATTTGACATTATTTGCGTATTTGACACGTATGGGAAATACGTGTTACAGACAAACAAACGTTTAAGAAACGTTGATTAGTAGATCGAAGTTCAATGCATTTATAATTGCCCCCGCATAGATCTAAATTTTAAATTGATATGTAGCACAATGAGTATCATTTTATCATGGTTCATCTGTATTAAAATGTAATTACCAACTATTGAGAAATATGCTGACTGATTTAATATTTTAACTAAAACAAGCCAATCATGAGTGAAATCGTACCAGTCATATTCAGCTCTCAAGAAATACTACGTCGGGAGAATACGGTTTCGATGCTAAGGGTTAATGAACTTAAGAATTCCATAAAGCTGTATTCAAACTGGAACAACATCGAGCGATGTTTGCCGTCTTATTGCCGTACGTTCCAAGATGCTTCGGCATTGTCTGTGTTGATTTTTAGAAAAGCATCAACCGCATTAATCGATCAACGATCGTGTCTAGGATTCAGTGGGTTTATCACATCTTTCATCACCATCATTGCGTTGTTAAGCTTTTTTACGTAGGGCGGCTTCGTATATAAATAAGTTAATTCTTTTCCATTATATTCTCCTCTTAAAACCATTGAAGTTGTGTTTCAAATATTTTCGAAGAATTAGTGAATTTTCATGGAGAGCATCGAAGAGGCTTAGAAATTTTGATTAGGAACACGTTCGAGATCTAGGGTCGAGCACCTAGGGGCTAACATTTCATTATTTGTTTAGCCAACGGCAGACTCTGTGAACTGACTCCATTGAATCTAATAAATAAAATTAATTTATTAGGTCGTATAATACGAAATGTCAGATTTCTCATTATTCACGAATTGATTGCTGAAGTGATTAAATGTATATTTAAAAGCTTAAACATTTAAAAATCAATTTCTCTTCTATGAATAATTCGATATCTTATATCACACGACTTAATATATAACGTTAAAAATACGCTTACACTTGTTTAGTGGATTTTATCGAATCATTGTAAATGTAAATGAGGTCACCTTTAACATATGTTAAAAAAAGTTACGACAATTCGTCCTATATTTTTGACTATTTTCGATCGAATATTTTAGCGTTAGTATTGTGACATTCGTAATAGTATTTTCAAACCTTGTGTACTTCCCCTTGGTTTTTTTTTAATCGACAAACAGCTTTGCTCTTTCGTGCCTCTATCTAAATTAATCGGCTCTTTGCCAACATCTACGACGTACATCATTTTCTATCTTGTTCCATTCGTTAACGATAAGGAATCTTCTCACAGTTTAAATATAAAGTGCACAAAATTTCCATCGCGTTATTCTTTGCTTATATTTTGCACGGTCAAGTAGCTGCTGAATATCTCGAACGTGTTAAGAGTGATTTAAATATCGTGACGTCATAGATCGTTGGATCGGTTTTGATCTGTTATTTTGATAATAAAAATACGCGATTCTTATCTACAAAATTTTGAAAAAATATTTAAAAAAAGCATTTTTCTTGTCGTCATTTTTGAACCAAATAATGATTCCGTTTGACATCTTTTTTTATTATCGAACATAACGAAGATACAATTTTGTTTCAAATTCTGTAGTTCGTCGCGTGATTGGTCATGTGATTGACGTAGTTTTGTCGTTTGACTCGATAGGAAGGAGATATTTTTACGAAGAGGCTGCGTCAATATCGATGGTAACAATATATATTCTGCACTGAGCGAAGAAGATTTTATTCTAGAAGAGACATAGAAGAAACAAGAGGAAACATAGAAACACATTTGGCAAAAAAACGACGAATTTTGTTACCGACAGCAAAAACACGAAGGAACATTCAAAAACATCCGACAAATCCGCGGCATCGACAGATATTGACGTTGCTCCAGTTTGAAAGCAGTTTAAGTGGACTGGTACTGACTGAAGAGGTATAATATAATAATTTCAAAACAATTTATCGGTTGTTTTTTCTATTTTTTACCACAGGCACCGCAGTCACTGATGACAACATTGAACGTGTCGACGTATTTCACCATTAATTGAAGCAAAACGTGAAGCAGACCTAACAGTCATCCCACTGTACGCGTAATGAAAATAATTAATACATGTTAAAGTGCCTGGAATCACATTCATCGATAACGCTTAAGAGACCCATAATTATCGGCGGTCGGTAAGGTTATCGACGGTTCCTTCGATAACAAAATTAAAGCATTAGCGGTTAATTCTTGAAAATTAGGTAATCACTTCAATTATCCTTAAAATAAGAAAACGATACATGTTTGACTACAAAGATACAGCCGTATTCGATAAAACGATAGCCTGAACACATCGATCGCGTTAAGGTCGTATTGAGGTTATGTGAGCAGTTTAAAATACACGCGAAGAAGACATTTAAAAATGACCGATATCAGGAGAAAGTTTGACATCGTCCTGATCGAATCGTTGACAAGTAGCCATCGATAGTTCACTCGACCTAGTGACGTTGACAGCTGACACAATTACGAAACTAACGACAGCTACGGATGTCAGATGCTTTTCCTCGATCGTTGCTCGCTGACAATCGGACAACCGTGACAGCGCTGCACCGTTATCTATTCCTATGTTTACACGCATTTTTTCTCTCGATTCAGTAGTTTCTTTTTCTCTTGCTTTTAGATCTCTACGGAGTCTCCTGAAAGACTAGGTTCCTACGACGTAAACTTCTGTACGAGAGCAGTCTGCCAGGGTAACGAGGAAGGTTGACAGGTACCATTACCTGGTTATCGCACCATTTTTAATAGCGAGTATTTTTAAACGTCACGGTACAACCCAGCAAGAAAAGCTCGTCGAGACGACCGTAGATCGAGAATCAGACCGCAACATATTTATTTCCATCGCTTGGTATTTACACGCACAGATGCCCGGACGATTAGGACGGGATAGCACGGCTTGGCAATCTCAAGAACGACGTATGGTAGAGGAAAAATCACCTTTTTGATTCTTCAACTAAGAGCGCGAGTATCGCTTGGCGCCTGGCATGCCGTCGACACAAAAATAATCGAATGAACGCGACGAAATCGTTTTGGTCATACTAATGCCAGACCGAAGGAGAGAAAGTTTACGCGTTGTCACGGCGAATCACGACTAAGAGGACTTCCAATGTTACCGAAAACTGATCGGCGATACTCTCCTTCGAGGAGGACCGAACGTTGACTGTTACTGTTGACATGTGACCAATAACGTCCGCCTAACTCTTTTCACGATCGTTTGTGTTTCATTAAGCGTGCAGCATCTACTTGCGCGTGTCAGCTTAGTGTTCAACGTCTATGTGGCCGTGAACCGTCTCGATAGAGGAAGGAAGACGATACCAGGATAGAAGAGCGATGAACGAAGAGGAACGATGATGATTCTAAGAGGAAAACTGAAATCGATGCCTCGGATTTTTTTCTCTACGCATTACGAGGAACTACCTACGTAGCACATGAAGTCGTTTCTACGGAATTGTCGCTGGTGTCGCTGCAGATGCAGTAAGTAGCGCATGATACTACGATACTGATGTTGGCTTCGTTCGTCGTACTCTCTTTGGCGATGTCGGGGACGCGACTGACGATGGTAAAGTCCTTGCGAATTAGTAAAGAGATGTACACCGGGTAGCGCGTTTTTTAGTGATTATTTTCAGCAGAGAACGAGTTAAGAATGATCCGCACGAGATTGGTACGATCGTAAAGATGGTAAGCAATGTATCGATATCTTGCGATAATGTTTAATCGTGGGATAAGAAACGTAGAATTTAAATCTTAAACAGTGTGCGCGGAACTGCGGACCGATACATGAGAGGTAATAAATCTCGTGATGATTCTGTGAACTACGGTTCTTGTGAATTGCAATGTGACTGCAGATGTTCTAATCGTAGAATGTAAAGATTTTTTATTTTGTTAATTTTAAGTCTCTGTTTAAAATGAAGAATTAATGATTCTTTTATAATTTGGCCTTGTTATCCTATGATATTCTTTTTCGTTGAAATTAATTTTCAATAAATATTATCCACATTAATTCCGGGCGTGTTTGTTAATCTCGATCTCGAATAGATCGAAAAGTAGCAGTGCACATATGCTTATTTCGTTGTATTCTTAATTTATATTTGTACATTTAAATAAAAATATATTCAATACGGTACACTATTTATATATCGTACTGCTTTATACACATTTTTCGGTTTTCGTGAGAAAATTAAAGATGCTAAAAACATGCCAAGTAAGACCAATCGCTATAATAAAATTGTGTACAAGATACGATTATTCTATTTATATAAATTTAAGAGATTACGCTTACCTTTGAAATAAAAATTCTTTCATTTCTACACTTATGATCGATCGAATATAACACTGAAATTGTCACGATGTATAACTGGCAATTCACAATCATATGAATTCAAGCTTGCATGTGAAAAGGAGCTAGATAACAGCAATGCATGAACGTTATCAGAGTTTTTATAAAAGTGTAGGTTCCATTATCGTATACAGATAAAAATTATAAGTTTAATTCGTATTTTATAGAATAGTTCGAGGCAATTTATCGTTCGCAAATGAGAAATCTTCCTTAATTAGTAACTCGAAGGTGAACTTGTCACAGACCTTACGTCTGTACTTCCTGACACTTCCGAGTATAAAGTAATAAGGTAAAACGATTTAGCTGATACTTACCGAGAATATACTTCTCGTAGAAAATACTAAAGGAAATTATAAAAATGAAAGAATTAACGAAGCTGGAATGCAACATTTATTTTAAATACTATATTTAAAGTGTATTTAAGGTATTATTTTATATTGTAAAGTAATAAAGTAATACATTATAAAATACAGATCGTATTTTTCTATCTCACTTTTTTCAGATAATATCGAATAAATTTATAATACATACGAGCAAATTTATGAAAATGTCGCAATAATATTATCCGATATTGTAACGTGCTCACTTTTTGCTCAAAATATTCTCTCGAGTTCGAATACCCGTTTTTACCGCGTAGTTCGTCAGTTTTTTCCTCCTCCGAGCGTAAAATATTGAATCAGACGGATAATCCTTATGGATGGAATTTTTTCTACTTTGTTAAGGCTATGCTGGTAGTAGTTAAAGGCATGAATAATGTCTTTAATTACCGAAGAAAATATATAATCAGTCCGTTCAACGGAGAGTTGAATATTTATCGTACTCAGAAGCTTCAGGAAAGTTTTGTAGGCTTGTAGATATTAGCAGTACTATATTAGCAGTCGAGTAGGATATCAAAGGCGAGCGTCACATGTTGAACAGACCTTCCGACTTTTCGTTTCTTTGCGACCTTTCGTTATACGAAATAGCGTGCGGCACTTCATTGAATCTCGCGGAATCTACATAGATATTTAATCTAAATATTTTTTCATAAATGGCTGTAATGCGAAAAATACGTATATCAATTTTTATATCAATTATTAAAACTACCAAGTTGCACTCGTGCAACGATCGAGTCGTAAATCTTCGACAAATCTAGCGTCGAAAGTGCTGTTGCGAAGATGCTAAGCGAGCGCTGGTATTACTCGTCATAAAATACGTGTATCTACGGAAACGTATAATTCACGGAGTCTGCATGTGTTTTAATGCGTACGATATAAATTATAACGTTCGAGGCGTGCTGTAACGAAACGTGGTCGTTACTTCTAATCTCAGTCATTTCTGCTAACAACTACAATATATGCGGTAATTGTAATATCGTGTGCTAAAGTAAACTGTGAAATTATGTAAATACCTTTTGATATGGCTTTTGCATGCAACAACCCGATATTCACAGGTATTAATGATTCGAGCTTCTTGCAAAGAAATCGTTCGTCGAGAAATATAATTGTTCTCGCACAGATGCGTCGTCCTTGCCCGTCAAGTCGGCGCTTGTTAAACGATCCTCTTTGTTGCGCCCGGTTTTTCCTCTTTATCTCACACAATCAGAAATAATTCGTCATTCGCGTTTCTGCGAATTGTCAACGCATTGGCTGCGCGATGCAGTGCGTATCGCAAATCGCAAGGAATCCCGACGGAGATATTTTAGAACTACGTCACGGCCATGTGTACAGAACGAAGAGAAAAATCGTATTATATTCGAGACTTCACCGGAACTTCGCGAATAATAAATAACTTGCGATTGGCGAGACGCTCGTCGTTGGATCTCATTGATCCAAACGCACGCGCGTATTTTCAGCGTTTTTCGTATCGTAAGAGCGACAAAATTTCCATCGATCAAGGCAATATTACGTACGCCAGACGATCGAGATGTCATCTCGGATCGGACTGGAGCAAAACGACGAAGATGATCTTCGCGAGTGATCGAGGCGCGATCGAGAACTTAAAAAATCGCGAAATCCAAGACAGAGAGAGAGAAAGAGGGAGAGAAAGAGAAAGAAAACCGGAGTCCAAGTTTGATCCAACGACGGTTGATATTTCTCTGATCGTCCGTAGAAAGACGAAGAAAAAACCACTCGATGATTCGAAGTTCTGATCGTCCGTAGAAAGACAAAGAAAAAACAACTCGATGATTCGAAGTATCTTAAGGTCATTGATTATACATTCGTGGCGTATTGCGAGAGAGAGAGAGAGAGAGATCTTGGCACATGTTTTCTCTCTTTCTATCTCTCTCTTCTCCCTTCTCCAGTCGCCCTCGCCCGTTCCCACCTTCCGACATAATAATATTCCAGTTTCCTAGCGGACTTTCGGTCGAATCGGCCGATGAATATCAGCTTGCCTCGGCTTTTACGCGTCCAGTCGAGGTTGAGAAACCACGGGCATCGGTGCGTTTTCCTCTTGCTAGCTGGCTGCGATTTGTCGTAAAACGACCGAACCTCCTCGAGGAGGCCCCCATCAGGGTCGTCGCGAGACGCATCGTTTTACTTTCGTCTCTTTTTTTTGTATCTCGCGTTTAACTACGTCCACTGTGATCCATCGAAGCTAGTACGGGCTCGAACGAATACGTGCCTGGATGCGTGTGGATCTTCGCACGCACGCACGCACGCACGTCGATTTTGATCGGGGCGATTAAAAACAGAGGCGTACGGACTTATTTTAATTTGCGAGCGAGCGAGCGAGCGGCACGAAGGTCGAGAGAAAGGGTAATCGTTGACGCAACTTCCAAAATTGTAAGTGAGAGATCTTGAGTATCTCAGACCACAGAGCGTTTCGAAATTGTACGACTGCGGCTCCAAAATTGTTCGAGATCGATATCGTATGCGATTTTTACATCGAGCTCCTATAATTATCTTTTTAAACGAATTATTATAATCGTACGAACAATTTCTACGATGCGTATCTCGAGCAGTCTTTCATCGTACGATCTTCTTGGTGTTTCTAATTATACGCGTGGGAAAGATGTACGCGATCGACGTGTATGTAATTTTAATCGTTTATCGGCGCGATTTATGCGTTGGAGCGCTTGAAAAAAAAAACAAGCGCGCTCCTTCGACGGATCGTTCAAACGTTTGTAAACTGAACGGTTAGCGAGATACTTCGATGACTATTTTGACGGTTTCTCTGTTATTGTTATTGTCTCGTTCGTGCACCAGTTACGCCCATATAAAATACGTATCGAATCTTGATGTTTCATCGTTACAATCGACGTTAACACGTTGAACGCCACGTCGGCCCCTGCGGCATTAGACTACTTGTTTACGTTACACTGTAGAACCGCCTTACAGTAAATAAAGTTTGAAACTGGCCGGAACGATGCGGAAGTTTGTTTCGTTGAGAAATTCTTTGGATCCATCAGTCGACAGTTTTAAGGCGAATACGTCCATTATTTTTCAATTTTTATTAAAAATTGGCCGAACTTCTGCGTCGATCTACCGATAAGACGTATAACGTTGTTCTCTTTTTTGTTTTCTCGCACGACAAGGGTACAAACTAGGGTGAGAAAGGGGAGAAGGAGCGAGGAATCCCCATCACGACGATGAATTGTCGAGCGACCGTGTGGCTTCTCATCGCCTTCTGCTTCGTCGATCGCTACGCGATCGTTAACTCCGACAAACGTGAGAACAAAATGTTAAATACTTGAGAAGGGTTCATCGCGTACCTTTTTTTAGCTTACTTCGAATGACGACCGACTTTTAAGAAGAATCACCTCGAGACGAAGCCCTCGATCGGAGACTCTTTTACTTCTCGTTCGAAGAAAGGAATTCAAATGCATTTTTAAATCGCGCTAACGATAAGTTACGGACGAGATTTTACGAGTATCATGCATTGCATTTCGTTTTTTAATTGCGATTTATTAGAGAAGCAACGATCGCTCTGCACGGGATTGACTCATCAGAGATAAAGTCACTTCGCTGATCCAATGAGTGGATTCGAATTTGGATCGATAATGCGTGGTACAGAACGTATAAAAGTAACGACGTTTATCGTTAAAATTGTGATTTATTTTTCGTCCTTTGAGAGTTACAACAATTTGTCTTCGATTTCCGCTAACGACTGAATATTCGCCTATATTTCTCGATTCGTTGTATTTGTAAATTCGCGACGAACAAAGATAATTGTCTCGGAGGGATTCTTCGTCGTTTTTTAAAAATATTTTTTAAATCTTAAATAATAATATAATAACATTTTAATAACTATATATACAATAATATTACATTTAATATTATATATTATTATTAATTATAATAATTATTATAATAGAACAGAATATTTTTTTAATAAAAAGTTAAAAACGATCGATTCGTCTCTCGATTCTGTTTTGGCCGCTCTTACGGCTTTTTTTAAGTTAAGTTTCGTTTCAGTGAAAGTATGCGTAGTCGAGAGTGCCCACACGACGAAAAGAATTCGTCGAATATGCTCTAATTTGGCTGAAATATCAACTAAATTGCAGTGCGTTAGAGCTGACGATAGGCAAGTATAAATATAGACTATTTAGAATTTTCGAAAAAGATCAGAGTTTTAACGAAGTTCAGTGGTGCGTCTGTAAGAGACATATTTAAGTTAGCAGAATTTACTTTTAATTTAATTTTAATTTACTACTAAGATTTTAGCCACTGCCTCTACAAACGTGAAAAATTACTTGAACGACATTTCATTCGTAATTATATCAAATTTACAGATTGGCTTGCTTACGACGATTAACGACCGTCGAAGCCGACATAACGGTATTGGAACCCGAAGATCTTATAGTAGCATCCACGTACAACGAGTACAACTTTTTAGTCACCCACGAATTAAGGCTATTTAAAGATGGTAATTACGATGATTGTATCATAGCAGAATGTTATAATATATTATTTTAACATCGTAAAGTCGTAACGAAATATTATATATTTTCTCTCTATTTTTTTTTATAGTGGCACAGCGATTCGAGATGGTTGTTTTGGTGCGTAACAACATTAGAAACATATGGGATATCAAAGGGCGAAGATTCTGCCATCCTGGGTTCCAGATCGACGACGCATGGACGAAAGCTTTCGCAATGGTTATTGTTAACAAGCTTGATATTTCATATAACGTTGTCTTCTTTTCGTACGTTGATTAAGGTTCTCGATGTTGAATAAACGAGATGCAAACGATTTTTTTTAGTACTTCGAAAACTGGATAATACCGATGGAATGCAATACTGAGAAGACATTGCTAGAAAATAGAATGTTCGGATTATCCAATTGTTTCGAGGCGGCTTGTATCGCTGGGCCCTGGTCCGCGGACTCTTCTTTTGACAACAAATTAAGTACGTATGCGTTACAAAATATTTGACAACAATTTTAATTTGAGATTCGATGTAGAATTTAATAGACGACGGGTTAATGCATCAAACGTATTCAACGTGTTACAAATTTTCATTAGAATCGAAGTACAGGAATCTCTGCGCTTTGTGCGATAATCCTTCTGGCTGCTATGCAGGCGACAAATATCACGGACGCGAAGGTGCTTTATTGTGTTTGACAGATAACGTCGGTGACATCGCTTGGGTTAGACTAGACGATGCCTTTACACATTTTAAGGTAATTGTACGGCTTTTGAATACATTTAGCGTTAAGACGATTGTTACGATTACGTTATTTATCGTTTTACTGCATTACGTTTTCTCAGAATGTAGAAGCCAATCGAAGTGATTACGGATTTCTCTGTCCTGATGGAACTGTAAAGCCGGTAGGACTTGGCAAACCTTGCGTCTGGATAACAAAACCTTGGCCAGTAATTATTGCTAGAGGGTAAATATGGTCGTACTAATTCAACAATTTCTACGCTTAATGTATCCCAAAGCGTATATTATTATTAAAAATTATATTATATCATTAAAAGTAGCATATTCCTGCTTTTTAATTTACTTTTACGTTACACTTGGTGAAGATTTAATCTAATTGTTTAATTTCTTTTTTACAGGGAGGTGGCGGAGAAAGCTGTTAATACGATCAATTCTGTGATGTATTCGAATCCGGTGACTTGGGAGACAACTTTGTTACAAGACTTACTGGAGTCTTATCGCACGGTACTGGTCAGTACAGATATCCTGGAAACACCTGAGGATTACTTGCGACGATGTAATGTATACGCGATTCAGGGATTCTCCTGAGCGGCTGTCTACTTACCAAAAATAGATCTCCAGCGGATATCTTTATCGAGACGTAACGAGTGCCTCTGTCATTTGCCACCGAAGTTTCCGGCTTTTGGAGCGCCAACAAACATGCGACCTGCCAACCTTCGAGACAAATCCAGTGGTGCGTCGCGTCGAATTTGGAAGATCGGAAATGCCGATGGCTGAGGGAAGCGTCTTTCGTCTATGGTGTGGAGCCAGAAATCTCTTGCATACAGGAACCCAATAGAACCTCCTGCCTTGAAGCTATTAGGAATCGTCGTGCCGACATCTTTGTCGCGACACCTCAAGAATGGTTGCAAGTCAGAAAGTGAGTGATTTTTACGATTATGGATCTCTTAAAAGTGAAGTATCTTCGTGGTGTCTAGGTCGATGTTTCAGAAAGGGATTGAAATCGATCTTACATATGGTAACTAACAAGAAAGAGGATCTTGATAGATATGCTGCGGTAGTCAAGAAAAATTCATTGTTCACGAACATGAAGGATCTGAAAGGAGCTAATGCGTGCTTTTCAGGCTATCGAAGTATAGGTAAGAATGGCTATAAGTTTGATTCGATGAATCGTTCGAATTCTGTTCGTGACGGAAGTAATTTTTACAATTGCTTCTTTCTTTTAATAACGATTAAAGAAATTACATTTATATTTGATGCATGGATAAAAATAAAAATATGTTCGTAGGCTGGAATGCGTTCGTAACTATAATGCGCAATATATCGAGAGAGAGTTGGGATTGTTCAGATATCTACGCTGTTAGAAACTTTTTCGAAAACAGTTGTGTTTCTGGTTTACCTAATAAAGTTAATGGAGTTACAAAAAATGGATATTCTTTGTGTAAGCAAGGTGAGATATAAATATGCCTATAAATTAAAGTTATTTTTTTAATTTCGTGTGTGATTTTTTTTTGGTTTTATTAGTAGAAGGAATCGCACGAGACGATATCGATGCTTTTAATTGCTTAACTTCCGGCCTGGGAGACGTAGCCTTCGTTAATTTAAGAGAGATCGAAGCTAAGATTGGTACGTATTTGCTTATATAAGTACTACGATAATAATAATAATAGTAATAATTATAGTAATAATAATAATAATAGTAATTTAATAACATAGGAAGCATCAGTCAGTTGCATAATTCCACTAATGGGAAGAAGGAATATTATAAAACTCTTTGCGTAAAAAATAAAAAAGAAGCTGATTCAAAAGGAATATGTACTATGATGTCGATTACGCTTGGATCGGTAAATCTTTTTTATATACACACAAAATTCTCCAATACTGTAGTGGACAATGGGAAATCGTTATAAATTTATTAATTTAGCAAATTACAAATATTTAGCAATTCGATTTATACAATTCAATATTTACATAACTTTTTTAGATAGTAGCACATGAGAATATCACGGATTTGAGACACGAGGAAATATATTCCATGTTGCTTGAAATGGATCAACTTTTTGGAACTACTCTTCCTGGTCAGACTCAAGCTTTCTCGTTATATGGCGGTTATGACGGAAATCGTAGTATCATCTTCCCGGTAAGTAATCGTTACTAGGAGGAAATCCCAATAACGACGAATAAGCTCGTAAATAAATGGACATACGTGTTACGATTCGATATTATTTGTTTAGCGATTTAATAACAGTCGTCGTGATTTTCACACATACAATCGAGTGGTTGTTTCAGAACTTTTATTTCTTCTGAAAACCTGTCATTTTTTAAACATCCATAATAGACGTAACCCATATAGCAATACGCCCATGGAAAATGCACCGATTTGAAGGAAATAGAAGGTTCGCCTTTGTTATTTAGAGCGACAGCACCTATATGCGATTCTTTCGTTACTTTTTCAAAATTTTCCAATTCCGCATCCACTGCCAAGACCACGGTCGTGTTTTCCGCCAATCTACGAACGATTTTTCGAGCGGGTGCATATTTATATATAGCTTTATCTTCTCCGGAAACCGAGCAACAACCGTTCTCGTCGGCGTAAATGCCACAACCTACGACAGTACCAACCGCGGTTATACTACCGATCGCCTTGTCCGGTTGACCACCGGTTGACGTCCCACACGACAGTTGCTTCTTTCTGTCGTAAGCAACTGCACCCACTGCGTCTACCTTTCATAACATACGTTTATCAATCAGTTCGCGGCACGGTAATGGCTCTTACAATTAATTTTTATCTCGATATTATTGCGCAAACCTGTAAGAATGTGCATATAATTTCTTTCGACGGTTCAGATTTCTTCGACTCCATCTCAGTAAGGTGTTCTCCCCCTGTTACTTTCGCTTTCTCGACAACACAATCTGGTGAACATTTGTCTATATTTAATTCTTTGTTAATAAGTTCCAAATCTCGCAGTGAATACGCTTCTTCTCGTTCTGTAATATCTGTAGTATCCGTAATATCGAAATTGTCTTCGGGATTGTTCGTACGTGAATTTTCGATAAAAAGTTCGTTCGTATCTTCTTCTTCTTCTTCTTCGCTCATGGAATAAATCGAAGAAAAATCTATGGGCGTTGACTGCGCAACAAGGTATCCTGGCGGTAAGATAGTAAATCCTTCGTCTATCGCCAATTTTTGCGCGCCACTTTCTACGATGAGTACGTGATTGGTTTTTTCTAAGACTTTCTTCGCTAAATAGGCGATAAATTTATGCATCGGTTATGATTACGCAAGTAACGATTATATTAAGATATATCTAAGAAGCAATCGAATGTAATTATGGAACTTTACGTAACTACTTATCTGAAATCAAACGACGATATTAAAATTACAATCCCCGTCTATCTTTTACCCATATTATGAAGATAATGTTTGCTTCCGTTTAATTATTTTATTTTATGTAATGTCAAATCAATAGTATTAACCCAACATTATTGGATGTTCTATGTCACGAACAGCACCGATACAACCAACACGGCAATCGTTCGTCATAATCGCCGCGTCCATAACAACCTCACCACTAGCATCCAAGGAACTTTCTTTTCCACAATTAAAATACTTTTTACTCTCCAAGTAACATATTGCTGTCTCCACTGCATCTATTGCCGAACAACCATAGATAAGTTCTTGATATGCTTTAATAGCGGCATTTTTTACCTATGTTTGTACACAAAGTCAGATTAATACTATCATATCGTTATACTTTGCATTAATATTATTAATTCTTGAAATTTAATAATAAAACATAATTTGTTATCTTCTATAGCAAATGTCAGAATACCGACATTTTTAAATATTTTTTAACCTCATTAAGCATATATTGCCGTTTATTTTTTGGTATCCTTCCTGCCCCTCCGTGTACTATAATGACAGGATCAACTCGAGCAGGTTTCGGTGTTACCTTTTCTAGTTTCTTCGTCTCTTCGACTAATCTTGATAAAATTTGCTCGACCCACGAGCAATAATCACACATTGTAAAATCTATGCATAAATTTAAAGAGCTATATTTGATTCGCGTCAATTTGATAATTTTCCAAAATGTTTTTAAAGTATAATAGGACGGTACATTTTTCCATGTTTGTTAAAAAGTAATCCTCGAATGTGCTCATCTCTGTATTCGTAGCATCCTTCAGGCAAAATTGTGTGCGAGAATAATACGCATAATGTAGAATGATCAGATTAAATCGATAGTTGCTTTTAAATAAAAATGACAAAATTCCCTGCATTCGAGAGAAAACGAAAATTCGATTTCAATGTAAGAAAGATCAAAACTTTTAATTCCTTTCCTTGTAGTAGTCATACAACGTGTCGTTGTGTAATTATAGCACAGTATTATATTATATTATTTACACGTCTCTCTTACTTTTCGTTTTTTTTTAAATAGGAACGAACACGGCACTTACAACTTAATAGCGATGGAGATTTTCGAAAATACGACGAAATGGTGGAAGATATGGTAAAGTATGCTGTTTGCAACAGAGCACATATTTCGCAATCTTCTTTCTATAAAATTACATTTGTATCAGTTATTATTTTTGCTATACACATGTACAATTTTTAGTAATCTTTTTGTGCATTAAAGCGATGTAAAAAGATATTTGGTTGTATGCCAAAGGAAATAAGAAGAAAAGATCTTTTTTTAATTATAATATATTTAATTTCCTTCTTACACAATATTTATTTAATTACATATTAGATACTTATGATATTACTTATATTTGTATTGGACGGTATTACATTAAAGGCACTAAAATATTATAAAAGCTGGTAATATCACTTATTTTTTCATTTATAACAATTTTATGGCACTTATTATTTATTTCATTTATAATGAAAATATATTTTTGATAATAAATGTTCCACTTATATTTAAGTAGGCAATACGGACGGAATATTTTAAAATTATTTGTACAAATATTTCAAAGAACTAATGTAAGATCATAAATTTGTGTTTTAAAAATTAACAAATTAAAAGTTTGAATAAGAATTAAACGAAATTATACGTGAAATAAAATTATAGAATAAAACGAGAATTATCTACGTTCTACGAATCCATCATTAAGCGACTAAAAATATTTTGCTCTACTATTATATATTATGGCTACGTATAAAAACTTTTCAGGATTTAAAATACTGCTATTATAAATTCTAATAAAGAATATAATTTTAAGCGATATAACTTTGAAAATTCACACAATATGGTAATACATACATCGTCTTATTTATATATATAGATACATATATAGATATTTCGTTGTAAGATACTCAAAGTAGTATTAACTGCTCATATGGATTGTCTTGTTCTTTTAAATAACGCATTTTTTGGAAGTATATAAAATTTGTAAAAAGTCTGTTTTTTTGTTCTTCTACGAACGTTTGCCACGTTATATTATTTGATATTCGAAGTATTAGCCAAATAGTTCAATAAATAAAATAATTGATTATGGTGGTCACGCAGCTTTACGTATTCATTTAGTGTCTGTTGACTAGATTCGACGATCATTATAGTATTCTTTACTATAATAGTTTTATATATTGCTGGAACATATCCATTTTTTGTGACAAGTCTTCTTTTCTTGAACAGCAAAATTCTTCCTTTAATTTATGTATTACTATCGTACCTGATTCTGTTCCAAAAGCCTATAAAAAATTGTTCATATTTATAATATGTGAATTAACAATCATGTCGAGTGAATTAACAAAGTGCAGTAACTCATTTACTTACTAGATACTGATTGTTTATCTCTTTTTCAGTTTCACATGGGGACAATCGCATGGTAAGAATGTTTCCCCAATTTTTTATGTTTATGCTATAGGTAGGATGTACATCACTGCTGTGTAAATCCCAAATTTGGATTCTGCAATAGAATGATTTTATAAAATAACATTTTAATATCTTTTAGGTTTTGAAGTACTTTTGAACTGCAACATAATATATATTATTATTTCTTTTTATTTTCATATTTACCGTGATTCACTGTCCAGAACAAAAACAATAAATGGTTTTGATTTTGACCATTGTAATGCTATGATCTTGCTTGTGTGATATTCATCTTTCAATTGTAAAATAGGTCGTTCTTTGTTTAATACATGAAGACGAATTGTGCCATCGTCACAACCAACCTAATGTAACAATAAGAATAAATTTGTTTATCATTTTTTAATTAAAAAGTATATGCATCTTATACACTTAAACAAAAATCTTACCAGGAAACAAGATTTTCGAAATGGACAAGTTTCGATACACGTTGCATTTCCACATGGAACTAAAAGACCATAGGACATAAGTTCAGAAAGCACCTCTGATAAATATTCTTGTTACAAACTCACCTATATCAGATCGTTTATATATTATAGAATTAATTTTGTAACCAATGCAATTGACATGTAAAATGTTACTTGTGTTAGTAGCAATGTAAAAACTGTTACTGTCAATGATATCTACACGCATATCCACAACTGCATTAACATTATATTTACTAAAAAGAATAAATAATATTTAATAAATGAAAGTAGGTATCAGTATGTATAAATTTATACAATAATGTATTTACTTTCCCCAATGCTTTGACTGTAAGCAACCTTCATGACTTTTTAGAAGTTTAATGTTACCCCATTGAGAAAGCCCTATATCATCAATATTTATTCCTAAAGTGCGTAATACACTCCATATAATGAAGCGACCACTCTCATCTATACTACAGATCTGTTAAATCAAGCATCGATAACGGTAATGTTAGATGATATTAATGTATTAATCTTGAATGAGCTACGATTAAAATTATAATAGTAGACAATACATAATTTTGAAATACGAAGAATGATACTACACCTGAATTGGTACAAATTTATTATTGCTCATTCCTAATGACTTCGTTTCGATCTTAGATAAGATTTCTAGTGCAATAATTTGCGTATTATGACCTTCCGTCTCCACATTTCCCAATGTAATATATGTGGGAGTTCTTATTACCCAATTTAATTTATTAGCTTTATCACATATTTTAGGATGCCACATCTCATCTTCTTTTAAATCCCATAGACTTATCAATCTGATTTAAAGATATGAAAACTTCACAAAATTTAGGGAGTAAATTAAGATAAAATCAAGATATAAGAATACATACCCATCTTCGAGTCCAGCGAATACGACATTATAATTCGTTAGGTGAAAGCAACAGGCAGTTATAGGGCTTGGAGAATGAAATAGTTTCATTGGCATGGAAGGTTCTAAAATATTCCATAAACATCCAATGCAATTGTCAGTTATGCAATCTTGATTATTCGATGTTTCAATTTCCTGTGAAAAATTACCTTAGCTTAAAAATGACCTTAGCTTTTGTAACCGAAACTTATTTAATTTTGCAATAGTAAATTTGCGTACTTTTTCAGCCGGTGAATGAATCGTTAACAAAATTTTATTTGATGTTCTTGGATAATGTACTATCTTTACAGTTCTTCCAGCCAGAAACGTTACGTTATTTACAGTAAGTTGAACAATGCCATCACTAAATGGTAATTCTTGTGTATTATTCTGGAAAATATTACCACCAAGTCTTTTCTCTTCTAACAGTGATAACATAACTCCTCCTGCTCTATGTATAAATTCATTTAATTTCAATACATCGAAAGATGGGCGAAGTTTAGAATGCGCTTTATTTAGATCGTTATCACTTCCAACTCCGACTTGTTCCTACGAAAGAAATCGTAAATATTATATCTTTACAAAACACTTTGTTCTTTTTAAGTATATTATTAACCATTATGAACATATCTATGTCTTCTTTATTTTTTATATTTTTTCTACAACTTATTGGAAACTGTGTCCATTTATTCACACACGTGATTTCGGTGGTTTGTGTCATAGCATCAAGATTTTCTTCGCCGGTTTGAGTCGATATCTACGAAAAATAAAATATCTCGTACATATTATATATAAAAGAATTATGATCTTTTTTTAAATTATTTGTTTACTTGTTGACTGTTTAGCTTTCCATAAGTTCTGATGAATTCTTCGTACGGTATTGGACTACATTCCCATAGAGAAAATTCCATAATATCTAATTTTATCATTTCTAGAATCTCTTGACCTCTGTTATAAGTTCTTGACGGTTTCTGAAAGATAAGTTATTATTATTTTATACAAAAATAATTTTAATATTATATTTAATATATAATGTAGAATTACTTCAGCAGTGGTATTTTCTTTAGTTTTATGAAAATCAATGAATGATAATTGTGACAGTGGTGGTGATTTTGGAAAATCTCCAGAACGGCTATCTTCGAATCCTTCGTCGGCGGATGACAGAATTGACTTCGTTTCTGTAGCTCTATCTCCACTGTATTAATAAAGATATCAGAGTTTAATTATGTTAATTATAAATCAATTTCAGTCTAAACATATTAATTATTAGTTATAGCGAACCTATATATTTTAACTGGTTGCTTTAATTCTGGCAATGTTGGCATATTAGTTTGATTTGCAATAATGGATTCTATTTTTGCTGCTCTTTTCCTGGCCTCTGCAAGTTCATAATGTCCGGAGTCATGCATCTGTTCTTCATCAAGTTTGAAATTATTCACACTATGTATCGTTTTTTTCTGGAAAACGAAATCATCAATTGTGAACTTAATTATATATTAAAAAGTATACTCTTTCAATGTATATATATACTTAAAGCAATATTACTTGTGTTTGTGCTTGTGCTTGTAGCTCAAGAGGGTCCAATTGTATACTACGATTACTTTCGTTAGATTCTTCGCTAACTTGTGATCCTTCATCGGTGCAATCTTGAAAATCAGATTCATACTCCTAATATAAAGGATAAAAATAACATTTTACAATAATATAAAAATACTTCATTAATAATTTTGATATTGTAATAGGTAATTATAATTGGTCTACCTCAAAATCATCCTCATAATTATATTCATCATCCGTGCCTTGATTCGTATCTTTTGTATCAGAAATAACATCAACTGCTGCTCTTTCATCCTGTATTACTCCCGTTAAAGTATCAGACTCGATTATATTTGGATGTAACATTTTGATTTCACTTGGACTCAATGTTCTCGATTTTCTACGTTCTTTAACTACTTTAGACGATGTATTACTTTTACTCACTTTAGAATTTATTAATTTTACTGTATCTTGATTTGAATATTTCGCACTTTCCACGATCTTCTCTTTGAGCTTACTTGCACTTGTTTTTGGCATATATACTGTACTTGTGCCTCTTTTTTCAGAATATCTCCTTTCGTTAGATTTGTCCTTATTTATTGTAGCATTGGAATCTTTTATTAAATTAGAAGAATATATTTTTGAATTTTTCGTATTACTCGCTGTTGAATGTGACTTGGATGAAGAAATAGAAGAACTAAACTTTGACATTTGAGGTAACTGAGACGTTCGCTTAATCGTTGGTCTAGGAGAAGTAATTGGTTGTTTAGTGTTACTACTAACTTTCTTTTTATCGATTTTTGTAGATTCTGGTAATAATACCGATTGCTTCCTTCCATCTCTTTTACCTTCGTGGACTCTAAATGTTTTTAAATTAACTGACTCGGAATTATCTTGACTCTCCAAAGTATTGGAACGTGACGCTAATACCGTACGCTTCTTAACTGTTTCTTTGACGTTACTTTTCTTTATAGCTCCCTAAAATAAAAATGATATAAAGATTAAACATTATCTTATTGTAAGATCGTGTCGTAGTACATTTATTAAATTTAACAAGTACTAAGTCCATTGAAAATTGGTTATTGTGTCGTTTCAGAGTTATTAACATTCGATATAAATATATAATAATTGAATTAGATTGAAATCAACATAATTAATACACTAATAGGTAAAATACGAATTTCGATAAAACATCAATAAATTCGAGGTTGCCGCGCTAGGTCAAAATTTAATATCTTGTAAAACGATATCATATGCAAACAAATAAAAAAGTCATGTAACTAAAATTTGTGTAAATATATATATATAAATTATACTCATTAGATATTGCTACATTCGTCATCGAATAATACTTAAACATTTTAAAGTAAAAATCTTGCCTTGTTGGACATTGTATGGTTGACCAATCGTTATTGACATCCGTCAAACTGCCATGACAGAAGGTAAAGCTATCGTAGCGCTCCATGCGTCGCTTTTGTAAAGTTTTATTACATTAACGAATCGAATCTTCTTTACCAACGGATGTTATTCAATGATTTAAAGCAAATTATGAATGATGCGGAGATTTTAAAGATTTCATTGCTATTTTCGTTTCATTTATAGAGAATTTACTGCATGTACGGACGAAATACTCAAGACAGACTCAAATACATTTTTATCGCTGTCCTATTGAATCTTTAAACTTATCGATTGATCGTTGGAAGTAAATCGCAGCGCCAATGGTGGCAAAAATTGAAAGCTCGTTAGTTTGAATCTATATCAGAGATAAATAATACGTCATTGTAAATTTGTAATGAAACATGTAAATAATTGAGATACTTGATAACAAAATACATTTTTTCGAATATTCAGAGTGTATTCTCAATAATTTTTCGCGAAAGTATTTTGTACTCGAACATCAAGTTTTGTGAATCGTTTAAAACTAGCTGGAAACAAGAACAAACGTATGCAAACGTTCGTAAATAACGTGAAATATATCGTTTCGGTAAAACTCGTGGGATAAATTTCTTCCTGGTCCAAAGACGCAGATGTATCGTGGAAACCTTAAGCACGAGTTTTGGAAAACGTGTTAACGAGGTATTTTTATCTCATTTTACTTCGAGATCGTATTGACGCTGCAATTAATTCATGACGATTAAATTAATCCAAGAATCGTGATAGATACGCAAATGGGTCGTAATTCTAAGTTTCAATGGAAAGTCCAAGGAAATGACTATGAAAGGATGACGGTGTCGGATTTGGTGTACAAATATTTGAGGAAAATTACTAATTCAAAAAGAAAGGAACGAATCAATGCTTACAGTAAATTTCGACGGAAACATCGTCGAAAGAGAGACGTGCACGAATCAGGCATCCCGCGAGGACAGATTAAATCTGAGCGTACTGTAGGCTCTTTTAATAATATGGTGAAGCAAACGAGGATATCGGATTTCTGTGCTGATAAATCATCCAGGAACTTTCACAAAAGAGAATCGTTGTCGTCAATACGAAGATCGTTAATGAGTTGAGTAAATCATTATTCATTATTAAATAGTAGAGGATTCGTCGTTATTATACGTAGCGATTTTTTAAAATTTATATTAGACGCCGAACTCGAATTTTAACTTATACGATTTGTAATTTAATCCTTACCGATTACGTGAGATACGTTTTAATAAATGTTAAACAATGCGTGAAAGTCAGGTTGCCTCGCGTTACCTATTTAAATAAAACGAAGTTGTTTATCAATCTGTAGGTAAAAAAGAAACAACGTCTTATATGCACGGAGCGTTTTTATTCGGTTTGTACCTTGGATACTTGGAACCTGTCGATCACTAAGAAGAAACAGTGCTAATCTCATCAATTCTTATAAAATATCCAATAAGAAAATTAACTAAATGATTAATGATGATTAATTAAAAATTTATGATACTATATGATTTGTTATTGTTTTGTATTATTGGAAGAACGAATATACGTACAGCGCTTTTTATTTTAATTTCTCCACGCAATTATCTTCCAAACTGTTCACTAACGTAACTAAAAGATAGCGGAACGAAAATATTCGAACGAGGTGAGAAAAGAATTTAATATTGCATTGATACATTTATACAACGCATTCTGTTGTCATTTGTTAGCACCTGATATAATTTTCGTATCAAAAAAATCCTTAAAAAATTTTCAAAGAGAATAAATCGTTCTTTTTGTCGTTCAAGGCTGTCTTCGCTTTTCACATTCGTGGCGACAACGTTTTATCCATCTTTTCAATTCTTTGTTGCGCTTTTTGGAAGGTTCTCCATGATTTGAATTCGTTAATGCTTGATAAGCGCTGTCCTGCGTACTTTCGGTCTCGTCATCCGACCTGAAAGTACCGTCGCGTTGTCCTTTAGACGTTCCATTGTCTCGACCATTCCTCCTCGATGTGTTTCTGCTTTGAACACCGTAAGGCGAGCCATGAATATTTTTAAGGACTGTCGAATACTGTATCGTACCATTCGATTTAGAAGTTTCATTGCATGGACACGCTTCTAACGCTTTTCCATCGACGAAGCTATCATCGTGCTTGATCAACTTTTCAGTCAGTTTCGTCCTTTTCTTCAACGATTTACGATCGTCTGATAAAAGCGTCAGATTTTTATTCGATCGATCACCGATAGAAACTCTTGCTCTCGTTGGATAGTAGCTTCTTGTGCGTGGCGATGCTTCGTTAAGCGTTCCACAATTGCACGGAGTACTCGAGCGATCCTTTTGTCTCGATATATTTTCAATGAAATCCTCGTCAGAAGGAACGTCGATGTTCCATTCGTCGGTTCGTCTTGCATCTGAAGGTTTTGATGATCGGGGACAAGCCAAGCAGTTGTCTTGATCGTTGAAATGTATATTTATTGAAGTCGCGACAGGTCCTACCAACTGATACTCATCTTCCAGTAATTCTAGGGCAAATCTGTGATCAGCATAGTGGAAAGATAACAACGGTGAAATTATTTCAAGATTGGTTTCGATTGGTTGAAAACGACGGAAATTTTGGCGATCGAATGTTGATCGCGAACGAATACAATTTTATCGTTTACTTATTAATTATGATTCTATATAGGATCGAGTGGCTTTGCGACGACGAAGAGCTACGAATCGGTATAAGCGATTTTGTCTATCTATTTTCTGCAAGGCGACAACGCTGTTGCGATGCTGGCATGGAGGTACAAAGCTCGATTCGTAACTGACGTTCGAAAAAAATGTCGAAAGACGGAGATTTCGAGTGTCAACGATATTTGTTACAATCCTGTGGATCCTAAGCGGTATCTGGAGGCCGTAAACGCAGCCGAATCGATCGACATACAGTCAGTAAATGGAACGGATGATATGCAGTTGCTTTTGAAACACGATCGTGTCTCACGCGAGACACGTCTTCGCACCCACCAGCCTTTGACGTATACCGAACTAACCCTTGAGAACAGACCTGTTTCAGCGCGGTCCGCACCTGAGCGTAAAGGTCACCGTCGCTATGATAATTCGCCTCGATGTAATCGACGATATCTCGTAGGTTCGACGTTGACAGGGGATCCTCGTCCTTCTGCAGATAACGCAGCGCTTCCATCACTCGCAACGAGAATCTCGAGGAATTATCCACCGCGCACTTCGTATCAACCATACCACAACGATTAAAAACAACGAGTAGCGATGATTACGACAGTAAAGGCGATCGCTAACGTGGTTCCATATGTTCCCGCCATTTTATTTTAATAGCCTTCTTCTTAACGTAAGATCGCCTTTCTTGTCGTACGAAGTGAAAACAAACATTGTAACACGTCGTTATTTGCTACGATTCGTGGTGCGATTAGACGAAGGAATTGATCTTGTTATTAAAAAAGTATGGCTTAAGCGCGCTACGTTGTGGATTGTCATTGCTAATCGGAAAAATAACACATCGATTATACGCGCGAATTGTAGAGGATAGGCCAACTTGGACCAACTGTTCTTAAAAATTTGTAACTTTTGTAGATTAAGATTAAAATCACAAAAATTAGGATGCATTTTATATCGGTCAGTTCAAGTTGGCCCACCTTGTATGTAATTTAACAGCATCACGTGACTTTCTGCGCTTCAATTACGTCGATGTTTCTATGATTTTTCCATTTATGGATGTTAAAAGTATACCTTTCCCGGCACAGGGCCGAATTTAGCACAAAATCTCGAGCAGTTTTTCGAATATTGTGAATTCGCTTTTCGGTCTTCGTCGAGAACTTCCTTGATCGCTGCGTCGATTTCTTCCTCTTCCGGCGTCTCTTTCAACTGTGGATAATCCATTGCTGATTTAGCTAAAAGGCGGCAATCTAATCGGATTTTACGGCAGAAATATGTGATATTTCTATGCGTGTAACGTGTATACAGACTTGAAGGTAGCCGGTTATCATCTTGATTGCAAAGAATCTGAAATAATTGTCGATATAACCGATAAAAGCAAGAAGACGTTTATATCTCTGTAAAATTAAAATGTTAAAATTAAATTGCCGGTTAAAATTAAAATCTAGTAAGTTCGGTTCTATTTGACACTTACTATATCGAATTCGATTTTTACACGTTCTATCGAATATATATGTACGAATGCAATTCGGAAAGAATAATTTCCAAGATAACAACGAAGTACTCCCCATATCGTACTTGATCAAATTATGGACAATTGAAGTAAGAATATAAATTTCAGAGTGTTCTGTCGACCATGATAGGTTATTAACAAAAGTGACAGTCGATATTAACCCTTTTAATGCCAGGCATTTTACGAAGTACATGCGAAGAATGCCACGGACCGATTTCATATGCTCGCTAGGTCCGCAGACCGATAAATCGGCCCGCTGCACTAAAAGGGTTAATCAGTTTCATTGGCTTTAACTACGTGGAAAGCGGTTATTTTATGCTTCTGCATCGATTTAAAAAAAAAGCTCGAAAAAACGGACTTTCAGATTTCGGTCAAAATCGCAAAAAATCAGGAAAAATCAAAATGTCGAACTTTGGCATTTGGAAGGTGTTTTCTTATAGATTTTAACGCGTAGAATTCATTTCCGTTATCCGTTTTACGCTGTGTGCGTAACGTGTGAGTAGATACAACCAGAAAACGGTATCGTCTTTTTCATTAAAACCTTGTAAAACACGTAATAATCGGTTTTATTGGCTTACTTACCGATATTTTTCCGATTTCTCACAAGTGTTACGTTACTTCAAGATTCATCGTAGTGTTCTCGTTTATTAAATAAATATCGAACTCATTTTCGTCCTCTGTCTGCCGTCGTTCTCGCGACCCTGAAAATACAACGATTAACGCGAACGATCGAGTCTTCTCGAACGTTTCTCGCCACTTTCGCAATTTCATAGATCGAATTTTCGAGTTTCACTCGAAACGCGCTTCTCGCGGTCGACACTATCGATTTGCAATTTAAATAACGCTATGTGGAAACTATGTTAAGGGTGGGGGGGATGTCCAGGTAACGCCAGAAGGAGGAAAATGTAGGAGGTGGAGCGGACTTACGGGGCAAATGGTGGGGAACGACGCGTGCATCAAATATTAACGGGCTAGAGACATTGGATGTAGCCGGTGTCTCTCTAATGTCGGTGCACGGACGCGCAATACCGTTATTTTTCCATGTAGAACCACCTATCTCGACTGCGGTTGGCGATAAATTTTCCAAGCCCTGCGGTAAATTGCAATAACCTCGCGGTTAATCACACGCTTGTCGTTATTGCGACGGAACATAGACGCGCTGCTATTACTCTTATTTCGTCGCGGTACCATAAAATTTTCACCGGTTAGCTCAGTCCTCCCTTTCGTTCCTGCAAAGCCATTAATGCCGCTGATGTGCGCAAAGCGTCTCGAAGATTCTTATTTTCGTCGTATTGGCAAGATAAGCGTATCGAAGCGTAGAAACGATGTTTAATGTTTAAACGATAAGTTCGATGCCATTCGAACTTGGAAATATTACGAATTTACATGAACGAAGCGATTAAAAGAAGCGAAAACGTATTTTACTGAAAGCCGTTAATTAAAATCAACTGATAAATTGTAAAGGGTGAAATTGTACGATCCAAGCGCTAAAGGTATTTGGAAGGCGATTGGAAATGAAAGAAATGTTTTTCCTTTAACTGTTATAAATATTTTATATTTTGCCATATTTTAATACGTAGTGCTTAAAAGAGTGTTTCACGACTCGAATATCATCGAGCAGTATTGGCATCGATGTACCGATTATTTTTCTTTTTTCAGGATCAAATGGAATTTTTCAATCTCGTTTTTATCCCGAATTGCCGATCCACGTAGAGGTATCGTCCTTCTGATTCAGAGGATACGAAGGATTTCGTCGTCATAATAAGCGAAGTTTCACGACCAAAGATCGCGCACAAGTAGACCGTAGAGTGTGGCCGAACAGTTTCGGTCTTATTCATTCGAGCAATGATTCGAGCGAACGCGAAGCTAGTTTCACCGTAATCGAACACATGCACACTGATTCGCAATTTACGATTCGATGTACGATGCGCAACGTAATAAACGACACGCAACGCGACAAAGCATGCACGTAAACTGTATCGCAATCGTTACAATCTTGAACTTCGTCTTGCATGTGTCGACAATAGCGAAACGTTTTCTTCCACTTAAAATGTCGTAGAATACAACGAAGACATCGCGAGACGTATTCCACTATTTATTTCGGGGTAAATTTAAGATCTTCGTATAGGAGGAAAAATAAGGAAAAGATGATACGTTCGAAGATATTTTCGAGGCATTTGACAGGACGTAAGTATGAAATGTAACGCGAAACGTATGACAGTGGTCATTCCATCGAAGTCACGTCGTTGCATTCTCCATAAATAATCGAAATTAATGACGTAATTATTTCGTCGTGGCAAAGAGTTCGAAGTTATGCGAAAGATTCGAATAAATTATTAACAAAAAGTTTCCCGCTCCCTTACGTGCAACAAGAAACGAATATACCGAGCGGGGAAATGAATCCACAAGTTTCTCTAACTTTACGCATTAATTTGAGCGTTCTTAGATCTCGCGAACCGGTACCGCGAAACATCGTTTCTACGATAAAAGAAGATAAAATGACGAAGACGGGTTCGAGTAAATTGTATAATGCATTTGTTACGGCACTGGCTTTTCCACGTTAGTTTTATTATAATACCGTTTATCAATTTATAATACCAATTATTGTTAGAAGACGACAGAAAACGCTTAGACATTGATTCATTTCTTTTTAAATATTTTCAATCGCCTTTATCTTGATCACCGGATATCTACAACAAATTGTTAATTTTTAGATGAGCATCAATCGAATTTAATCGAATGGAAGAATCGAAGGAAAATAGAGGGCCGTTAGTGGAGTTCTTCTGGACGATCTTATGGCACGTACGACAGGGATCATCAACTGTACTATCCTCTAAAATCAGCCCGTATATTCGGCCAAGATTGACCCGTGGCTTTAATTGGCGCGAGCATATACGCCGGGGCGATGGATAGAGGTGTGGCGGTAATGCAAAACTCGGCAGACAGGTACGGCGGCAAGTTCCACTTTGCACTCTTTCGTTGGGTGTATCTGCTTGTTGTTTTGGATCCGATAAGAAGCGAGGAGCCAGCCTGCCAAGAATTACCTGAACGAGCACGGATAAGAACCGTGCCGGCGCGGTAAGCCACAATTTGCTGACAACCTGGGAACTCGAGTCTGGCGTGCCACGGAAGGGCAAACATCCTAAATGATTAAAAGGGTTAACCACGTTGAAGGTTGATTGTTCCTACGAACGTACGTTCATTGTTTCTTGTTCTTTGGCAACCGTCTTGAGGAAAAAAGGGACAAAAAGGATCACGGTGCAAGAGAATAAAAAATATTTGACGGTTGTTCACAGTGATAGGTTCTGCCCGGCACTTCGAAGCAGCCGGTTTCATTGGGAAGTAAAGAGTACGAAAACGCGTGATCGCAAAGGGATTTTATTGTTTCATGCATGCTGCTCTATGAATGAGATTCGTATTCTTGTATATAATAAATAATAAATAAATAAAAAGTAAATGAATATGCTTGACTACTATTCACAGTAAATATATGTGCATGATATCTGGCATTGACAAACAACAACGTTCCAAAGAAGACAAGAGAATTGGTTAACAAATTTATGATTGTTTATGTCATATTAAAAGGAACTGTAAGCAAAATCTTCAAATATCGACTGTAACGTGACTAATTTTTTCTCGATACCTGTGTTCCAATACTATAAGAATGTAAAACTTCCTTCAAATACATTTGACATTTACGTTTTTGATCATGACGGTGTCGGAAAATGGTATTACACAGTTGTAACATATTACATCGTTAGACCGCGGCGACGACGCTCGTCGATAAGTGAAATACATAAGAATTTAGCCTCGCCTTCTTAAAGGAACGACGAAGTAAGGAGAAAGAGAGACGTTGCCTGTGCAAGATGGAGGGGAGAGTTAAGCGGCTTAGGCGTCCTCGTGACGACTTGATGAGATAACTTTAGCCAAGTTGTGAAACATCGAGCGTCACGAATCGTGACTCCGTGCGAGGGTCGAAAGGAATCCGTAGTTCTGCGGGGTTGGAAAGACATTGGAGGAGGGATGACGAAGAGCGAAACCAAGGGGCCGCATAACCGACCACCTTCTTGTCGTCCCTCCGATACGAAGGTGTCCTCCGTGTGTTCATCGCTTTGAATCCTCGTCGAAAAGTATACTCGTGTTGGACTATCTCCCACTGCTCGTTCAAGAAGACGAATCGACTTTGGGCAAGTAGAGTTCGTGCTGAATTCGATAGACGTTTGATCGTCCTGTAAACAATAAAACTGTTTACAAAGCCGTATCGCGTGAAAGAACTGATTCGAGAGTAGAATTTTCTAATGCTAATTTTAATGGACAGGTTAGCCTCTCGACAGATTCGGCAATTAGATTAACTTCTTGCTCTACAAAAATTCGAATGCTATATTTTTATGACCGATGCTTTGTACCGCTACAAGTTGTACGAGAAAGGAAGAAAAAGACAGAGAGATTGGAAGAGATAAAGAAAGATAAAGAGAGAGTTATTGAACAAATTATGCTTGTTCACTCGCGAGGAACACGTTGGTTGGCGCGAAGCTCTAAAAAGGGTTACGATGATGCACGAGCGATTCGGACCGCTTCGCTTCGACTGGTTTTCTGTTGAACGCGGTTCGCGCCCTTCGGTTAAATAATACTGTTTAGTATCGTAATACGTATACGATTTGATGCCGAAGGGTGATGCGCCAGTGCCATGTGCTCGTGATCTCACGACGTTGCAATTACCAACCTGCCTACCTTAGAAACAACGGTTATGTTCCGTAACTTCCTCCGTTCGAGTTTCCACGAACGGTGCTCGATAAAATATTCTCTAGTACGATCGTTTTCGAAGTCCCAACGGCTATGCAGCTCTTTCTCCTGGTAAAGAATTGAAGAAAAATGGCTCGAATCGAACTTTTCAACGCCAAACAAAACCAATTTCCTCTAACGACGCGTCAAAACGAATCTCTATCGCTCGTTATCGTGACGAGCCTTTCTACAAAAGCAGCGAACTACAAAATCGTTGTAACTCTTTTTCGATGTTCGTCCGCACCAACAGCCTGACGAATTATTGGCAAGAAAGTAATTTCATTTTTTTAATACGAAATGAAACCCAGCTTTTTATACAAAGAAAAAACTTTAATCCATTATATATGTTCTTTTTTGATAGGTGATCTTTTGCCATCTTTTTGGCAACTTCGGAAGGAAATTATCTAAAATTAATACTTATTATTATTTATATTATTACCTTGCTTGGAATTTCTTACTTTTTTTATCATCCTTACAACGCAAATGAAAGGAAAAAACGAATTGGTCTTGTCGATTAGTGAAACAAATTTCATTTCTTATTTAATTCAATACCGAATTAACTCTTGGCCGCGTACTATTGGTACATGCAATTGATTATTCCTTATATCCAAACTTATACTAAGCAATCGCGTTCAATCGTAAAAGTAAAGAAAATTCGTGTTATAAAAAAAAAGAAACATAACGTCATTATTATCATCAATAAAAACCGAGATTACTTTCTTGCCAGGCCAATAACTAGACCTTTGGTCCAGCTCGAATCGAACCCGACTGTTCTAACATCCTAACGAACCCTGAACAGTTAGGCTCGAGAGAGAAAGAACAGAAAAAAAGAAGAAAAAAGGAAAAGAAGCCTTCGACGTGTTCGAGCCTTTCGACGACCGTTAAAGCCATGGGCTAGAATTCGCGGAGACACGAGCGAGAGATGACGTTGCGATAGGTACGGTCGGCCTATCGTAGAGCCGAAATCTGCGTTCGATACGCATGGATCGTCGTTGTGGCGATGTTACGAGGCTAACCTCTCGTCAGCTCCGCTCGGATTCTCGTTATCACTCCTTGCTCGTTGGATCTTCGATAGCATTTCCACGAAAGGTCGGTTGGTCGGTCGGTCGGTCGGTCGAACGTAAGTACGCACGTAGAGGCAGGCAGGTTCCCGCTGGGTGCTCCGGTTGCTCGTGCGAACCCAAACACCTGACGACGACCACCCCAGTAACGTGACATCACGTCACGTGACCACGCAAGCCTGGAATACACGACGATCAGACTCATCACGGCAGTCGACCCTCCTCTGCTACCCCCTACGCAACAAACCCCCTAAGGAACCCCCACACGACGTGCCATGACCCGGCTACGCGACTCCCTGAGTAATCGGCTGATCAAGCCACGATCGAGCCTAAATCCTAATAGTTTGTCCTTCTTGCTCGCTTCCTTGCTCGTTTGCCCTTTCTCTCTTACTTCGATCTATTTTTCGAGGAAGAGCGAAGTAATCGTTCGGTCGAAGGACGCTGGTTCGAACGGCTTGTGTTAATTTACCACCGCACAAGCAAACGCGATCAGATACGCAAACAAACATGAGATGGTGTAAAGTCATCCAATCTCTACTTAGTACGGTTTGATGAAATTAACGCCGATGGTACTGCGATCAGAGAAGCTTGTCGTCGTTTGACAAGTTTTTCTTGAAAGATTTTGTTTATCGAGATATCGATATTGATGTTACTTATCATAGCGTCTCGTCATCAAAGTCGTCTCAATTCCTCGACTTAAGATCAAATTGACAGGATCAGTCGTACCTTCGAATCCTCAAAAGTTTTATCCGTGAAACGTTCTTCAAAAATGTTTCGTACTTTTGAGAAATTTAACCTTTCCACCACCATGGATATCGATCGTTATATGTCGTTTAAATTCGTCGTTGTCGATTTGACCGCGGATTTGATATATTGTATTTTCAAATATGGCGGATACGCGATAATGTAAATGGCAGCGTATGCGTTAAACGGCAAACGGGAGGTTGCCTCGGACGTGAACGTGCAAGAAGGTCGAAAGGTCAAAGCACTTGAGCGCAACATTTCGCCACACGCTCAAACGCCATCGATTTCTCGTCGGTTAATTGTCGGACAGGAGGATAATTAGAGAGCTCGGCCGATTGCAAGATTCATGAGAGAAGATCGACCTTAGAACCGAGTGGAGGACCAATGGCACGACCGGTCCCTCCCCTTCTAATTTACTCTGTAACAATTACCAACGCATTAAAGATTCGTAAGTAACGAGAATGTGTCGTCAGGTGTTCTTTGTCTCAGAGAATTAGAGGCACGTATCCACCTAGCGTCGCGTCCAACGGACGATATGCGAAGAAACGCGTGGCCGTACGTGCGATTGATCGTTGATCCTGATCGACGTTCGCGTTAAACAACAGAACCAAAGAAAACAATTTAAAAGGACATTGGAGGCGCCACTCGATCCGTTCTTGAACTCTTTCACTTGTAATTTCAATGAATTACAAGTATTACGTGTATTCGCTAAAATCACCTTCATCGATCGTCGATACGTCGTAGATGGCTACTCGAAGAAGTATAAAGAAATCGAATGGCGATTTTACAAAAAAGGCGTTACGACCGTCGACCCTTTCTTCCGTTCTCTATTCCTACTACTAATAGAATTCTTAACGCAGTTTTAAAATTATTAGTACATCCTATTCCACCTGTCGTATTTTCTAAATAAGCTGATACAGCGATGATCTCCCCTACAATAATTTCTACCTTCTTTTGATCAAAATCCCGCGAAACAGTCGAACCGACCTCTCTTTACAAAATTACCTCGGTAAGTAAGAAATCCGGCCTGATGTGTTTCTTTTTCAAACGTCTCGAAGTTCCGAGAAACGTGGCAAAAGATCATCGTGGCACAAAATCGAAAATATACCATCTATCGAACTTCTTTCTCCGTATAAAAAATTGACTTTTATTTCGCTCAACCGAAATTACTTTCTAACCAACCCAACGACATCATTACGTAAATTACACGTTACGTTATCAAACGACGTTGTTGGGTGAATCGGCGTATCGGTATCGTAATGCCATCGATGGACCGTTAGGACTGATGCAACCAAGTGATTTCGTTCGAAGGCGAAAAGAAAGTCTGGCATTCCGTAAAAGCGTATCGTTCGCGTGGGAGGCGATGTTGACGTTCGTTATCGTTCGAAGAGGTTCGTCGTCGTTGTCGTCGTCGTTGTCGTCGGTGGATTATTATTCACGGAAGAGGCGACTCCGAAGTTCGACTATTACGCAGCGCTGATCGCAGATTAGACCTGTGACATGCGGGTTGATTATAGGCGCGGACGGGAGCGGGCGACGAGCGATCATTTATAGCAAGGGGTGACAGACGGCGATTGGTCAGACAGCTCGATTCGCACCGCGCGTCTGGCCATTGAGATCGACCGTGCCTACTTCGAGTCGTTGCCTAACGATCGTAGGAGGAGGTCTGACGCGACGCGCCCTTTTCCCCTGCGTGCGGGCGCCTCGAGTGGGCGGTCCTCGTCCGCTCGCTTCGACCAATCCGTCGCCCTGAAAATACGCGCGAATCCTTCCGGAGCACGTGACGACTACGACTCGCCGTACGTCATAGCGCTCGCGGAGAACGAAAAGCTCTTGGTTCTTTTCAAGTTCGCGATTGCCTCGTTCGCACGAAGACGGTTTTACGAGGCAGCGATTTTCACGCAAAAAGATGCACGAAAATATTCGAGTCGTCCGATAGGAAACCAGAAAGGCATCCATCGAAGTGTTCGCGAACTTCGATCGAATCGAAGAGTTCGAGGTCTCTTTAAAAGAAAAAAGGACATGACGAGAAGGGCATCCGGACGATACTGAAAGATGACTGAAGATCGAAGAGGAATCCCATGAACGTTGGATAGCTTGGAAGATCGTCGAAGTAACATGGACGATCTGTGGATTCTTCGGAGCTCGAGATACGAATTGGTCGAGGATTTTTGGAAATCTTGGATATAGGAATGTCGCTGCTTTCTTCGTCGGCACGCGTCGATTTTGAACGATGTTAAAGGCTCCTTCTTCGCAGAGCTGGTGATATCCATCTGAACGTTGCCGTAGGGATGATTAGAGATCGGTGCAGTCGTGCTACGAATATCGACGGATTCATCCGGGATATGGGCTCCCACGTGCACGCCCGCTCTATTTGTCCTGGTAGCGCGATGTCCAACGCGTTCTCCGCGCTCCATCTCTTAAGGAGCTACAGACTTCTCGGCCCGACTTCGGGTACGTAACTCCTGCTTAGGAAAAGTGGATCTCCGCGATGCGAGTAGATTCGGTTCGACCACATTCGAGCAAAATTTCCGACGATTTCGACGAACTGGCTATTTTAACTTTCAGAAAACGTGTCGATTTCAAGGGAAGTAGGATCCTGAAGTTCTTCGTATTTGGTCGGCAAGAAAGTAATTCCATTTTTAAAGTGCGAATTAAAACTCAATTTTCTATACGAAGAACGAACTTCGATCTATTTTTTATTATGTTAGATGATTTTTGCTGTCATCTTTCTGGCAACTTCGTGATTCGTGACCATGACACTGATAGAACTCATTATAAAAAAAAACATCCAGATTTTGAGTTACGTTTCTTAGGTTATTCGTCGATCTTCCTTCGTCTTCTTAAATATCGTACGTTGGGTAATTGTCGTACTTGATTCTAAAAATCGAATATTAAAAATATCAGCGATATTTCTAATCGTGTACCTCGCGTATCTTCCATTCTGTACAATTACCATTCTTATTTCCTCCGTACGAATCTTCATCGGCCTGCTACTTCGTTCTTCGTCGTTCGTATTGAAATCTCCGATATTAAATATTTTCATCCATTTTCGAACGATGTGTCCATCGATACTATCGTCGTTGTACACATCACATTTTTTCTTTATTTCTTACTTTTCATTGATTTTTGTGGAAGTAAAAGAGTATTGCATGCCGAAAATCAAATATAAATAAGAACTGGCTAAACGGACAATTTTCAACTCGTTATGATCGCCATTCTTGAACTAATTTAAGCGACGATTTGAAAGCCTTGAATCGAGCGAGCGTTTGAGACGATCGGACTCGTTTCTCAATCTAACATTTAATAAAGACGTCTTTGTTGTTACTCGATATTGACGTCACTGAAAATAAAACAACAAACTCTAATTACAAATTTTCTGACTCTTACCTCGAGTTTTCATTAAACGGAGACGTAAAGTTGTTCTAGATCCAAGATCGTAGTATCGCGCGTGACGGGATTGCTTTTTATCGAGTGCTGGATTTGTGTTACGCATCGGTAAACAAGTCGGACGAATTTTCAATCGACTATCATTGCTTCAGGAAGAAATGTCAATTCCACCGCTG
>JAITYT010000090.1:3726833-3738423 GCA_025433975.1 Liostenogaster flavolineata | reverse complement strand
AGAATATATATATATATATATATATATATATATATATATATATATATATATATTATTTAGTCGTATGTAACTTTTTCATCTTAAGATAGAAACATTGCATTATAATGTTCCGTTTAAATGTCTATCTAAGTCACGATTAGCTAAACTATGGTTTACGAGGCACGTGTGTTTCTTTGCCACCTTACCGATGACTCTTAGTTTAACCATCAATTCTTTGAGTAATTCTGACGCCTTATAAATTGTGCGTATATTCTATTTCTCACTTCTCTAAATATGCTTTTTTAGATAGGCTCTCGACGATATTAAGCTCTACCATACTTAGTACCGGCTACGACTTGTACAGTTTATAATTTCCATTTAATCTCTTACAATAAATTTGCATAAACATTAGACAAAACTATTTGTTTTATTCTGAATCTGAATCTAGTTATTTTATGGAGACAAGAAAATATAGTTAATTAGTATAATGCCATTAATTCATGCATAAAAATAGTAAACAAAGTGAGATAATTGTATAGCTATACTAAATAAAAATTTCAGTTTTTATTGGGTATATTTATACAAATATGGTCACTGTTTTATTAGCGATAGAACAGGGTTATAAAATAATGATAATGATGAACAGTAAATGGAAAAATATTCTCTGAAGAAATAATAAAATCAAGAGAAAAAACATACCTCTTGATAAAATAGAAGCTATTATAAATTAAATTAACATAATATTTTAACATTCTTTAATATTATTTATTAATAATAATTGTGTTCAACTAATATTGTTGTTATATGTGATAGTTCTCGAAGTATTCAGGTAAATGTAAAGCTACCTTACATCGCTTACATTCCCAAATTATCACATTGAATTTGTTGTGTTTGGCATATACATGACACCTTTTCGATGGATTTTGTTTTTTGCTTATTCGCGGAATGCGTGCCGGAAAATGTTCCAAATTCTTATCGTACAGACGGGTTGTAATTAGGTAATATTACTTTTGATAATAATTGTTCTACAATATCATAACGAACATGCATGCAGTCAGTGATCTATGAGGTCGACGTAGCCAATTTAATAAATAATAATAATAAAAATAATAATTAAATAAATAAATGTATAAATAAAATTAATTTATTTTATATTTTTTTGTTATTTAAATAAACTATATTCAGAAAAAAGGAAAATTAATATTTTGTTTACAACTTCTTTTCAATTGTATAAATCTATAATGGATCTTTTACCAAGCGATAACTCTTATAAAAAGGAATAACTTCTACGTTTAAGGTTCTTCTCTAACAATAATGATTTTCGAATTATAATACAAAGTAAGAAAATTGCAACAACTCTTTTCTTTTACAAAACGTTTAGTATCGTTATCTACAATGAGAACGTTTTAGAGAAAAAAGAGAATTTAAGGGGGATTAATACTTTATATATCAAATCTAAGATTTGATTCTATTGTTATCGTTATACATAAGAATGTATTGCTTATACAAGATCATGTCTGTGTTATAGGGAGCGAAGAAGTTTTGTCCAATATGCCGAAAAGAATATAAAATTCTAGTATTATAAGAGAATCGTGTAAGTACTTGGAACTGTCATTTTATACTAGATTATATCATGTAAATGATCACCTTATATCTACAATGCAAGATATTAAGTGTTTATCAACTACTTCCAATAAAATTTTTATAAGATTATTTAAAGGAAATATTTGGTATGTTAATTTCACTATGTGCAGCAGCATATTCGCGAAAAGCAATAATTATTAAGCAAATAATAAATAAAATATTTTGTACTACGTATATATTAAAATCGTAATTGAATGTAAAAAGTAACTCTTACAATAAAAATCAGGAAAAATGACTAAGAACACCATATTAAGTATCTTCTATTTTAAAATATTGTACTAAACGATCAATTAATTAATCAGCTCTTTGCTTCAAATTGAACTAAAATTTAATTCTATGTAAAATTAAATCTTTTTCCATACATTTTGTTGTTTAATTATTCGACTGCGAATTTAAGCATCCAAATTCAAATTGTTTGTCACATCGCGCTAGTGCTTCGCGCATCGATGACCGTTGTTATCCGTATTTCCGAGTAGCTCGCAATCCAGCAATAAGAGTTAGACTTTCACTTCTAATACCGGATATAACCGACATCCTCGCTACGACTTATAGACACTAACAACGTTGTTGTTACAACTGTAGTCGTACAAATTTATTCTTATATATGAAAGAAACCACAAGGGTCGAAAGAATTAGTTTTTAGATGACAAGAAAAGTGAAAAAAAATCGTTCACCGTAGGTATCGATGATGCGTGTCTCGTAACAGAATCATTTATAGAACGACAGAACTGTGATTGGTTCAGTCACAGCTATTCTAACGATACAATTTTATTTTATATATTTTTAATGATCGATCGTAAAGTGGTTTCATATCATTTTATCAGATTATTCAGGTGACTTGTTTTAGGCGAATCACCCTGTATAATTTGTCCGTGTCTCCCTGTCTGTTACGTTCTTCGAACTTAAATAATTGAAAGACGAAAGAACTCTGATCTGATATCTTTCGCGATAAGTTTTAATTAGAGATTAACGATACTACAACAAACTACAATTTTGAAGAATATTTCGCTCAGCATTTCTAAATATATATGCATAGATAAAATACCATGTGTTTTGCTAGAACGAATTTACGCGACTTTGGCAAATATCAAAAATGTCAGTCGGCGTGAAATGAACAGGCTTACTATTGTTTACTGCACATTTTCATCAAAACTGTAATTAAAACTTCCGAAGTGTAACAAACGATTAATTACTTATCTTATCGTATCCAGTGAAGATTGCAAACCGATTAGTAACCGACTCGAGCGCCTTAGCTACGAGGCATCCACAGGAGATTCCACTCTCCTGGACCATCAGAAAAAAAAGCTTCGGCGTCGTTCCGTGGCAAAATCGAGTTCGCGCTCAATCGTGCCACGAACGCCGTTCACGAAAGTTCGAGGCGAACATTTCAAAAGTGACTCGTTCGATCTTAAGTTTAATACGTCTCTTGTCAAATTCATTCTAATTACTTACTCTTACTAATCATTATTAAATATCTGTTTTGCCTATTTGTTTCATCAAAAACAATAAGACTATTTGAATAACCGACTTTATCGTGGCATTCTTGAAAGAAATGCGGTACTTCGAGTAAAGTTAGCTTCGATCCTAAGATATTTTAACTTCGAGGACAATACCGTTGTGATATAGCGTTGTGTTTTGCAATTGGTGCTTTTCTCGATATGATTCAACGAGACGTATACAATGTACCGTCCATTGACGATGCTGTTAATCGTTTGGACATCGATCAACATGGAACGAGCCGAGAAGAATCGAGGTACGTACTCGAACGAAAGTTAATTAATGTCCTATAAACTGACACCCGATGGTCATCGCGAGGTTTGTTAAAATTTAACGCGTAGGACCGAGTCGTAACTTGTTAAATTTCTATTTCAACAATTTCCAACTTAACAATAAGTTGTTAACTTACTCGAATTTTCGAATCTTTCGGATTATCCTTACGGGCAACCACGCGGTACGAAACTTGTTATCGTACTGCGATCTTCTTTTCTGATTCCTTCCAAATATACGCGGTAAGTCTAAATAGCCTAATGCTGATGGTGTCGCGTTAAACATAAGACGGTACGCGATATGACGAGTATCGAATTTCGTGTCGAAGAGGCAGATGATTCTGGAGAAAAATCCGTCAGATCAAATAGTTCATTCGCTTTTTTTTCTGCTTGACCTTTATGGCATTTTTATTTTCTTTCTTTGAATCCTCGACCCTAAGTTACCGAATTCACTAACCTCCCAAATAATTCTTCACATCGGTAAGAATCCTACACATATATAAATAAAAGTATTTTCATCGATTGGTTTAGTCATTTTTAATGTATTTAAGTGTCTTACTCCAAGATTGCCAATGTTTACCGACGCCAGATCCAAAACTTTCCAAAACCATTTTTGCTCATCGATGCGTTACATCAATGAGAAGTAAAATCGTAAATCGCATCGCCGAAGAAGGGGGGGTCCTTCGTAAAATGTATAGATGTCCTTTCGTACCTGCAACAAAAAGTTTATGAAACGCGGGTTCTATAGAAATGAGCTAGAAATAGCTTTTTTTAGTATGGATTCTTTAACTTGATCCTTTCGGCAATGATCGGTAGACGAATTTGAATCTATTTCGAGAGAATACGTTGCATTTGCGAAATTAACAGTTCGTACGTAACTGGTATGTCTTATATTACGTCTGTACGATCTGATTGCGTGCTCGTCGTGTCAACGAGTTAGCAACTGTACCGTAAATAGCTGTTACTTCTCGTCTCATTGTCACTGACGCGTATTTATCTTTCACCGAAATGCAAAGCTAGCGAAGGTAAGGCATTGCTTATCACAACAATGCACGACGAAGTTTACCTTTTCCGCGTTCGGTGTACTTTCTCGATCAATGATTCACCGTTCGGGTTCGGACGAATTATTTCAAGGAAACACGGCAATTCACCGTATCGGATAGAAAGCGACAGTCTTACATTGAATAGACGAATGACTTTACTAGAATTTGCGTCACTGAAATGTGTGATGAAATGTGATTAAAAAAATTGGAGTGTATAGAAGATTGCGAGCTTTAGCGATCGTTATTTTGTATAAGTACGATGGAAGACGATGTTCACGAGCAAGTTTCTAAAAATAAATCAATAAGTAATAATTTTTCTGTGTTATTTTTATCTTATATTTTATATTTATTGCTTCGACTTGCTTGCCATAAATCGTATGTATATCGAAAATTAATATTAAAGCAGAAATATGAGAAAAAAATGCGTTACGTGTTGCATAATTTTGTTATACAACTGTAAAATATTTTCAAATAGGTCATAATATTAGTATTATTTTATTTCCGGATGGGTTCGCTTCTCCGATAGATTCTCACGTATGCGGAAATTCATCTTAATGATTGCTAAAAGGTCGACGACCCGACGTTGGAACGCACGGCCGAACGTGCGCATACATGCATAACATATGAGATTTTGACCGCATTAAAGTCACTGGACAATTTACAAGAATATGCATAAATTTATTCATTTCCTTCGGCGCGAACGATAAATATTAAATAAATTCGTGTTAAATGTCTATCCTTTTTTTGAAATACAAAAGAAAAATAAATTACGAAAAATCGTAAAACAAATGAAGAGATATAAAAAAAATACCTTCAATAAAAATTACTTCTTCGATGATCGATTTCATTTTATTCCTGAAAAAACGATTTCCGATTATTTTATTTTTAAGATATCTATTTTCAATGTCAGAATATCATTGTATAACGTCGAAAGTTAAACTTTCGTTAAATCAAACTCAAAGTCGGTAGTGTTTCTTCAGTCAAAGTGTATGTTTTTCGAAAGTTTCTTAACATTATTAAAAATTTTGAATTATTCGATTCGTTTAAAACAAAAAAAAAACAGTAATTCGATAAATTACTTGCAGTGAGGGTATTGATACGAGATTGGGCTCCTATGGTATGGCTTGCACCTGGTGAAAAATTTTTACCTCTTGCCGTGCCTGAATTTTTAAACAATGTGAGATCGGAAGACGACGATTATTTTCGTACAGAAACGAACATTGGTGAGTGTTATTAATAGTTTGGCACATACATGACGTGGTATGACTTTTGTTATCGTTAAGTAACATACGATTTTTGAATGAAATGACGCGCTAGAAAAAAAGTTCATTGCGTAGATTATGTCAAAAAGATTCGAATTTTGATCATAATTCTTGACTAATGTACGTAATCACACAACGAACAATAGTTCTTAGACATAATTTAGATTAATGTTGGTAGAGTCGATACTACAGAACCGATCGTCGTTCCTTTATGGACGAAAACCAGCCGGTACGGTACCAATTTATGCTCTGACGAGGAACTGCGGGCAATTTTCTATCAAACAATCAGAAAAAATCAGAATGTTCCGAAAAGAAAGGAAGATAAGAAAAAACAATTTGGAAGTGTACTGTAGTAAATCCACGGTTAATGAGGTCGATGACGTTTTAAATGAAAATACTGAAGATGGTTTCGCGAACGATGTCAGGGTGAGAATTTTTCTCGATAATTACAGAAATACGATGGAAAATATCGATCGGTCGAAATATTTTCATATATTTAAATTTGGAATTAATTAAAATTAGTAATAAATGCGTTGTGAGGCACTGGAAGATGAACAATGGTAAATATAATTCTATCAATTTACAAGTGACCTATTTGCAATGCTAGTTGCACGAATCGACCGCCTTCAAAGAAGAAAATGAGCCGCAGAAGCTACACTTTCACGTGACCTATTGGATGTTTTACCCGTTCAGCGAGGGAAAGGCGGTTTGTGTTCTTGATCTTGGATTTTTTGGAAGTTGGCCGATACCCACTGTGGGCGGAATGTGTCTGGGAACATTCAAGGAGTACGGTAATCACGTAGGCGACTGGGAGCATATGAGCCTTTATTTTAAGGTTATTTCTATCATATATGCCTTAAATAAAAATTGTTCTCTTAAAATATTAAAGATGAATATATAAATATATAAATGAGCACAAAGAATTTCACAAGTACCGTTTAAATAGGAATTAAACGCTGACAATGACGCGTTTTTACATTTGTCCCAAATGTGATTTAAAAATGGTCATTTTATACAATCGATGTCGGATTTAGAAACTTCAAGATATTTATTATAATATAACTTTTGTAAGAGTCACTTCGAGTAGTAGTATCTATCTTTCTTACTTTTTAATCCATTAAAATATAGATATGTTCGTAAAATGATTGCAGTTTTGTACTTCATATCCTTTATGTAACTACCCAGATAAAAGAAATTTTTTGCTAATTATTTTAGCTAACATTTTTCGTGTATTTACAAACAAATCTATGTTTCTTTTTTTTGTAAATGCATAGGAGCTTTAGTAGATCACAACTGTTTAGTTTCTTATAACGCACCGTATCTGTAGGCTTCAGAAAAATCAGAAGAATAAACAACCACTACGACATTCGTATCTCTCATAATTATGATATAAAGAATCTTGGATGTTGTCTTAGATGCTGCTCTTTAAAACTGCATGCTTTATTGGAAATATTGTATTTCTTCAAATACAGGGTGACGAATATCCTCAAGCGATGTACGTATCGGCGCACGATGCCGGAGCATTTTATCGATATGATTTCGATAGCGGTACGTTCATCTACGAGAGTCAAGAAACGAGAATCGGCGTTCTTCAAAAACCGATTTTTCCCGAAAGAGTCTTTACGGTCCAAGGATTTCATCCGGTATTATTTAGTGCACGTGGATCTCACGGACTATGGACAGCACCTGGGAAACACAAATTCGTTCGTTTGCCGCGTCTTTACGACGAAAGTGGATTCGGTACCGCTTGGCCAACATGGAAGAAAATAGAGATACTTTCTGACGATAACGGCGTGATGCCGAGCTGGATGAATTTTAAAGGCAAATGGGGAAATCCCAAAAGCAACTGTCATCCTTTGACGAAGCTTGGTTTCAATATCTGCGAATTTGTAGATGGCCCTATCGGTATACCAATGAGAAAACCTAATTTTCTATGCGATGTAAAGAGCTATGGAACAAAAAAAATAAAGTAGCATTTAATGAGAATTAAAAGAAACGTATTTCGAGGTAAAGATTTTTAACGAAATAACATTACCTATTGAAGACGAAGTAGATTGTGGCAGAGCCGCCGCTACCTACTCCGATGATATTTGAAGCAAAGCATACCATTTTTGAGATGTCTCCCCTAGCCAGGATAAGGATATCCTTGAAAGGTATGACACAACGATGACGATAGATCGAAACTTTTCCAAGGTAGTTAGCAAACCCATTTCCCCTTATTGGAGAGAAGTATTGGTCATTAGGATATAGTCACGTGCTACACGAACTGGACGTAAACACGATGCAATAGACGTGAGATAATTAGGAAGGAGAATCGTGTTAAGAGGACCTCTCGGAGAAGCATGGAGAACCCACGGAGATTGTAGGTGAAGAGTGATTAAAAAGTAGAGAGTGGATACAAGGCAAGATGTTGCGATAGGAAGAATAAAGGTAGCGGATCGCGTCCGAAAGCGGTAAAACCAGGTCTGTTTTCAAGACATAACGAGATGAACAGTAAGGTAATAACCTATCTTGGAGGTTGGCTTATATGGCAGCGCTTCGAGTACTTCGTTTGCTAAAGAAGCAACATTTCAAATTAATTAGGACATCCGTAAATCCAGGTTCATGGAAGATAATTTTGGATCTGGATACTTTCGACTAGCATCGGCACAAGGCAAGGATAATAGCGGTGGGGTTGTATCTGAGTCAACGATTAGTAAGAATAGTTTAGCTTCGGATGGAGGTGAACAGCCGAGCTTAGAGTGATCATCGGGATCGCCTAGAAGAGGCTTTGCAGGTCGATCGCGTATCGCAATTTCTATGCCTGAAGGGACAATTATCTTGCGGTTCTTTGTCTTGCGGCGATTGCCCTGATAATTGACACGTTCGACAAGGTGGATCCTATGACACATGTTACGTGATGTATGAAGTACGCTCACGGTACTATTTGCAATTAATTCTAATATGAAATTATAAACAATTGGAATTAATCGCAAGATAAATATTATTCATAAATCTTTTATCGAACTTTCGCAGCGTTTATGATTCGTTATATTGAATAAAAAATTGAAACTTTCAGTTTCTGTCACTATCTTCGTGTAAGATTCAACAAACGCTATTCAATATCGATTATTTTATATAAAGCTTATGATTCGATGTAAAATGATAATAAAATACAATTTCATAGTCATAACTACAATATCGATAAGTATTAAATGCAACAAATTGCATTGGCAATGTATGATACGTATCGCATAAACAATACGCAAATGCTACTTATAGCGGTAAGAAATACGATGGTTTTAGCGAAGGCCATTGGTGAGGCGTGTCTTAGAATATTAATCTTCTCCTAACGTGAAAAGTCTTACATCTATTTCGTGAGAAAAAAAAGGAAGAATATACATATATTCCGTCCTGGATTCGCGAAAGAGGATTCCATCTATCAAGTATCAAGACAATTTCACGTTGACTCGAAAAATTCATTTTGACGCACTTCAATCAAATATCCGAGTAGAATGCTTAGAAAGCTTACATGAAATATAATGTAAGATTGATAATTTGACAAATGTTAGAAGAAGGCTCTAATGTCGAAGAATCCTCGAATGTCTTGAGTAATGACTGTTATCGAGTCGAGATATCGTCAAAGTGAAATATTAGGAAACATTGCTATTATATCGAAAGCGCGTAATTTCGTACTAGCAGATATCATACTTTTAATCGTTAAAAATACGGTCGTATATTTAAAATAAGGATGTTCCGAATCGCGGAGATTCGGAAGTATCAAGAGTTATCTGTTAGTTGCTTTTTCGGATCCAGCGACGAGAGGCACAGCGTAGGTTTTGGATACACGATGCCCGAGACATATCGAAAAATCATTTTTCGGTTAATTTTTCGTTGTTCCATTCAAAGATTTCGCCGACTTTGCTCGCTCAGCGACGCTCTCAGTTTCGTACCCAGCACCTGCGGACAAAAATCTCGACTCTTAGATGAAAATCATCTAAACGCGATAATTTTTACGGGTCGAAGATCTACTCTGAGACCTCGTCATCTTCGTCGACGCCCTCTACTGCGATGCTGCGTATGCCATTCCTCAACAGCGGCGTGCCTTTGTCCTTGCCCAGTACTCGAGCGTTTAACAAGATTTTTAACGGCGTTCCGAATTTGCAACACATGATCTGCACCTCCTCTTTCAATATTTTCTCTTTGTACGCAAAAAATTCTACCTTTAATCTAAAAACGTAATACCATTAGTAGAGAATTATTCTATCTCGTCTCTTATTAACGTCTCTTACTTCAGGCCGTCCTTCTCTTGCGTGAAATTGATTATATGACAATTTGGATCGTGATTTCCAGTAACAACGGCAGGAGTTACCGATTTCCCATCTCCATGAACGCACAGATTCCATGGTACCGAGAATTCTATGTGATATCTACGATGTAAGAATATTTTGCCTGACTAACATAAAATTACATTCCTCTTTAATTTAAAGTACTTCTCTCGATACACGCGACGTAAATAAATGTTGACTAAGTCTATCTTTATCGTGCTATTAGGTTGTTCGGAAAGTCATATAGTTTTTTTCCCAAAATGTTTTCATAAAAGCAACAAAAAAAACAAAAAACAATGTTTTTTCATATATAAAAAAAAACGAAATTACTTTCCGAACAACCTAATATATAATACTTGAGAACCTGTGATGAAGCTGTAGGAAGCCAAGATGCGCGTCTATATGCCCGTGTCGTTGCGGTTGAATCATGATGTTGTTGTCTTTTCCAAGACCACTCCCACCACTGAAGTGCACATGATGCTCTAAGAAAGATAAACAGATTCGTAAAGATCCGACTGATGTAACGCGTAATTTGCGATAAAGTTGTTTCTGTTATCTTTGGAGTCTTTCGGTTTAAATAATCGATTGCATAATTGCGATCAATGTTGTAATCTCGACAGATTAAAGCAACAGAGATCAACCTTTCCGTACATTCGATCTATAATTGGCTAAATATATAGTGGATTCACGGAATAAATCAATAAATACGTCTCTCTCACATCAAATCATTCCTGTTTCCGATCATTCGCGATATTCATATTACTTCTGACGACTGCTATGAATTTTTTCGCGCTACGCAATCACGTTACGAATCGATCGCTATAATTCTCTTCTTACAGCTATTATTATCGCATATTCTCGAAGTTCCGCGTTCTCGTTACGAGAAATCAATCGAACGGATTAAGTCGTTTAATGAAATTAACGTATCGTTTTCCAGAGGCCAAAATTAGTACAATGAAGCAATCGACTAGGTCTGTACGACATTACGAATTATTAGTATTCATCGAACGTGTAACACTTTGCATAATGACAATGGGAACGTCTGGAAGTTAATTGCTGTTACGACATAGCGCGTCAAAGCCGGTTGATTGATCACGCAAGTTTGAGGTCGATTCGTTCGTTGTTTAGCAAAAAGGGCTGGTCAAGAAAGAAAATTTGCATTTTATGCGTACGCAAGAACGAAACGTGAGAATCCTTTCGAGATGCAAAAAAAAGTGGGGACTTGGGATACGAAGACGCGCGCTGATCCTTTCCCTTATTATTCGTACTAAATTACGCGTAATAATTCGACAATCGATGTCAAAACTAGCTTTTTAATACGTGCCATATTATGAAATACGTAGTGCCGTATTAAAAATGACTGTTGAAAAGCAACGTATCGACATTGAAACCATCGTAGGTCGACAACTAAACTAACCTACACTTCCTGATGTTTTCAGTGCGTAATCTCCTGATGTCTGTTCATCCTCGCCGTCTCCAATTTTACGTAAAATACTATTTCTTCTCGAACTCATCGAAACGATTCTTATAACCTCTAGATACGCATAAAAATAAATTAACCGGCTGATGTTGGCCGCGAGCCTGATTCA
>JAITYT010000090.1:3687097-3721273 GCA_025433975.1 Liostenogaster flavolineata | reverse complement strand
AAAAAAAAAAAATAAAACCGATAAAATAACCGAATAATAATAAAAGATGCAGAGCTGCTCGAACGCAGCTAGAAAATTAAAACACGACGACGATTTCATTTTTTCCTTCTTTTTGATAATCGTGAACGAGAAATTAATCGATCGACGTGATTATATCGTTTTTGTATTTTGTTATATCGATTCTATTGCATTTTGACTTTGTGATACGATTATTAAGAAGTCTAACGATCGCATCAGGAGACGGTTCGATTTGTAATCGTAAACTTTGTATGTTCTCTTGCATCCGGTATTTCGTAAATAATCCATTTTTCTTAGTTATTCGTATTCGCATATAAATAAGAGTCTTTGTTCGATCAGATTAAAGCGAAATGAATGCAGGTAAAATCTTGTATAAGATTGATGATGAATTGAGGATTAAATCATATTAATGATGCTTGATCATAGTTCTTCGGTCGCTCGACAAATAAGGATACACCTATTTTTAAATTTATCTTACTTTTTCATCGTTTTATTTTCTTAGAATATGAGAGCTAGAAGCAAAATGACTCGTAGTCCAATGTATAAGGAGGAATTAAATGTTGAAATTAACGTTGGATCGATAAAGACTAAACTGACTATAGCGTGAAGATAATTACCTCATGAAAAATCGATTTATTCCAAGAAGAAGATATTGCGATAAGGGTATAGATTCTTGGAAAGCGAATAAATGTAACGAAAAATAATCTTTTCTTGTATTAAAATTTTGGTTTAATTGTGTTAACAAAATGTCAAGAATATATCGTCAAGTTAAGTTATTCGTGTACGAAGTACACGTTCTATGTTTAGCGATAAACAGAATTAAACATATTTTTCTTCGGTTCGAATTGCCTTTATAAAACATAAATGAAAAAAAGATAAATTTACGACAATATCAGAGCGAATGATATTCAAAATGATATTACCTCTGGTTTGGGAATCGTAACGAAATAATGTTCTTATGAAGTTATATACGAACTTTAATCACGTTGTATATGGCATATATATAAATATAAAAGTTCTATTTGAAAAATGGCTGAAAAAAAAACCCCTTCAAATTCCGTTAGCAAAATCGAATATTGATAAGTTTGTCATTTCGCTCTTCTAACCGATACTTATTCGGGTAGTCGTGACGAATATAATAGAAAAAAGATTGAGAAGGATCTTTTGATGGATGAAATAAATTATATAAATCGATATTAAAAATTCTACAGTCGGACTACATATTGCAGCATCACGATTTTCGATGAATAAGGCTCGAAACGGAGATTAGTATTTCATTGTCGGTGAGCCTATGAATTATTATAATTCGATCGGGTACGATGAACTTCGCTACGAGCAAGCCTGTCCTTCCCCCCCCCCCTACCCCCCACTAAAAAATCTCGGGAGCAAGCGATGGCATTGACGTACAATGTGATCCTACATCAAGCTATATAAATACACAGGAGGACACTCGAAGAGTATCCAGTAACTGTTTCTCCTTCATCGAGAAAACTCACAGTGTAAAATATGAAGTACCCCGTACTCGCTGTCGTCTTCGCTTTCTGTCTCGTCGGTACATTGGTAAGAGGCAATTTATTACATTTACATTCATTACGAGTTTTCAGATATACGCTGAAACCTCGATAACCTTACCCTACTTAAAATTGATAATGTTAATTAAACGATGAGTTCAAGAAGGTTGTCAAATATTCTTCTTTCTAGAGGAAAGCGAGAATCACGTAAAAAACATGTAGTTTTAAATCGTAGATACTAAGAGAGCGTAGTTCGATAAAAGTTTGGGTCAGCCGAATGTTAAGAAATTATGTTTAATAAAGAATTTGGAAAAAAACTATCTAAGATTAAAAAATTAATTTTTCGTGAAATTTTATAAGTTACACTTCTCTTATCGATACAGATTTGTAAGTTCAATTGTAAAATTAACAAGGATCGTGAAAATCTACCAATAATTTCAAATTGTCATATAATGTTTCAAGTTAATTTCTTTTACAACTTGCTTAAGATCTAATGATGATTTTAAAGCCATAGTTTTATCTCTGTTCTTCGAAAATTTCTCTATAAGTCGATTTGTAAGGTCTGTAACTTTCCAGTCTCATTAAGCAGGTACGATCGTCGACTCTGCTACTTTTGTTCCTTACCGATATTCTATATCGATCGTTGCCCGTTATATTCGATATCTTTTAAAATCGGGTGTAAATTTCGTTGAATATACATATCTAAAAAAGTTATCGCTAGAATTTATTGAACGATAATAACATAACGATATTAGAGATTAGAAATAAAAATATTAATCGAATTTGTCATTATTTTCTTAAAGAAAAATATTTTGTTTTTTTTATTACCGTTCTAATAATTCCTGATAAACTTCATACACGTGATACTTACCATACACGACGAAGTAACGAATCGCTCAATTGTGGATTTTTGTAATACCGAAAGGTTTTACATTAATTCTGTTAACGATATAAAAAAGAAAAATAGTTCTTGAATCGTTTCACTTGTAGGCGTTGACCGAAGAACAATTGGCCAAACTAAAAGAATACAAGAACAGCTGTATTGTGGAAACCGGAGTTGATCCTGGTATATAATAAAAAATTATTGATATATTGTAATGATTTATCAAAATCTCACTCTCCTATAATAAATAAATGTCTTTTAGCTGTCGTCGAGAGTGCGAAGGTCGGTAATATCCCTTCAGATAACCCACAAATTGCATGCTTTGCATCATGTTTGTTGCAAAAGATTGGAATCGTAAGTATTGAATTTTCAGAATTATTCGTACTTATGACGAATAAAAAAAAAGTTACTCCTACATACCGTCACGACTTAACGCTTCCTTGATATTTTTTATTAAATAATTAATACCAATTTAATAGCTGAGCGCTGATGGAGTGTTCAATGAAGAAGTTCTTCGTGCGAAAGTACCGCCTGAAATACCCAAAGAGCAAATAGATGAACTGTTGGCCAAGTGCAAGGATGTCTGTAAGTAAATTGCTTTTACTTCGTAACGGACAATTTCGTGAGCTTTTAGAACTCTGTTTTATACAAAGCTAGAAAGTTTTTTTAAATGTATAAAAAGTATAAATCAAACAAAGTAATAACCAAAGCTGTTCCTTTTTAGCTGGTGCGAACGTTTGTGAGAAGGGAGGCAACATGCTGAAATGTTTCATTCAGAATAAGCGATTCCAAGTGATACACTAAGAAGATATATAGTATAATCAAAACGAATGACAGCCATGCGAGAGTTAAACAAGATATGAACATATAAAAATGCAGCTTTTATAGCGAATTCGCCTATGTTTACTGATAAAATAAATAAATATATTCAATTATATATTTTTGTATTTACATCAATAGAATCCGTTTTTCACATCCTTACGCTTTCAGAGGCGATTTCTGTAAATAATATATAATCTATATTGGAAATCAACGTGTATATTTCTTCTTAATTAATTTGCGATGAAACGTTACGAAGACTGATTATCTTACTAAATAAAGAATAGAGTGCAAAACTGCAAAGCTTCTATCCGAATACCGCCATTTTAGTTTTTTCATTCGAATATAAAATTAACGATAATAGATGAATCGAGATATACAATCTATATCGATAAGTACAGATAGAAGATTCGCGCGCCAATTTAAATTTTGAGTATTCGGAAATTTAAATTTTTCTTACACTTTGATGTTCTCGCACGTTTAATATGATATTGTCAGCGTAAATAAATAAGCAGTAGCAGAGAATACGTTTCTTAACGTTTAAGAAAAATAATATTTGATTAAAAGGCAGCGCTCAAAGCCTATAAGTACGAAGTACAAACGTTTATAATTTTTTACTTGTAATTTCGCTTCTTTGCAAAAATTACGTACTGGAACGAAAACACGAAGGAGGCTCACTGTGGTAGGTACAAGAGATTCAGATGAAGATAATACGAATGTGGTACAGTCAGGAAAGTGCTATCGAGATTTTAATATAGCTGGACATTTTTGTCACGTATTGTTTCTGGTTCCACGTTGGTACAGTGAATTAATATGGCTGCGAAAGAGGCTAATCTTCCTGCATTATATGCAGAATTAAGCAAATTCGGGCAAAATGGCGAATATGGAAGAGCATTAAAAACTGCCAATAGAAGTACGTATCATATGATAAAATTAATTGCAAGATGTGCGTCTTTGTATGAGAAAATGCACTATGTGGCATCCGACATAACCTCAAATTCTGTGAAAATATTTTTAAGAATAATTAAAAATTACTTTGTATCAACTTCTTGTTTATATTAGTGTATCTTTACACGTAGATTCTTTTTAGTTTTAGGTATTTCGCAAGACGAAGATGCAGCATTTCATTGCAAAGTCATTTGTTACATTCAATTATCAAAGTTTAACGAAGCGCTTCAGTTGATTACGAAAAACAAGAAATTGGCAGCGTATGTTAATTATTTAACACTTTAATTTAACATGATAATACTATACTGCAAAGTATTTGAATGGCATATCTATTTTTCAATTAGGAATTTGGAGTTTGAAAAGGCATATTGTCTCTACCGTATGAATCAAGTTTCCGAAGCATGGAAAGTTGTGGAAAACGTACAAAATCCTTCTATGAAGATTAAGGAGTTGAAGGCACAGATATTATATTGCCTTGAAAAATATGAAGACTGCTTTTCCGTTTACAGAGACATTATAAAAAATTCAAACGATGATTGCGAAGACGAAAGAGAAACTAATTTGGCTGCCGTTCTTGTAAATTTGGCCATTAAAGATTCTGTAAGTTCTCAAACATATTTTTGAACGATAAAATTTAATTTTCTATTTAATGAACGACTTCTATCCATAGGATATAGAAATTCCTACGTTGAGAGAAGATACTTACGAATTGACTTACAATGCAGCCTGTCGTTTGATCGCGCTTGGCAGCAAAGGTAACAGAAGTTTACTGATAGAAGCCGAAAAGAAGTTGATAGCAGCGGAAAAAATATGTAAGGAAAATTTAGAAGAAGATGGTGTCAGCGAAGAAGAAATAGAAGACGAGCTTGGAATCATCAGAGTGCAACTGGGTTACTGTTTGCAACTCCAAGGACGTGAGAAAGAAGCTCAAGCGTTATATACTGCCGCTTTGAAGACGAAGCCCAATGATATCGCGTTAGTCGCAGTGGCGAGTAACAATATCGTGTGTCTGAACAAAGATCAAAATATGTTCGACAGTAAAAAGAGAATGAAAAGTGCTACTAATGAAAATGTAGAACATAAATTAACTTCCAGACAAAAGAGAAATATCATGTATAATCAGTGTCTACTGGCTTTATACACGGATCAAGTAAGGACTATCGACGGATGTTATCGACGATGAGAAGATTTGTACCATACATATGATTTCTTTTTTTAGGGAGAACAATGTCAGCAACTCTGTAATAAACTTGCCGTGGATCATCCGGCTCTGGCAGCGGATGCAATGTTCGTGAAAGCAGTGCAACTAAGTAAAGAAGGTAAAGCAAGGGAAGCTGCGAAGTTGTTACTTCAGCACGCAAATGGCGAGAAAGAGTTACAAATGAAATTAGCTTGCGTTCAGCTGTTGCTAAGTCAAGGCGAAAGGAACGAAGCGATCGTAATTTTCGAAAGTTTGAACGAGAGAGACAAGTCTTTACCTGGAATAGTTAGTGCGCTTGTTACACTTCATATGGCCGACAATAATCGTGATAAAGCTTCCACGGTTCTTAAAAATGCTGTCAATTATTATAAGCAACATAAAGTACGTATGTCGCGTTATTGCGATTATTATTTTTCGTTTTCCTTTTTAATTCGAGAACTTAAGGAAATTCTATTTTTTGATTGCAGGAAACTACCGAAAACTTGGGAGAATTGTGGCGCCAAGCGGCAGATTTTTATCTACGTGGCGGAGAAATTAAAGTTGCTGCCGATATATTACAGGAATTAGTAGATGCATCTCCATCGGATATTAAAACATTAGCACAATTAGTCGTAGCTTACGTGCAGTTCTGTCCAGCCAAAGCTCAACTTTTGTCCAAAAGATTACCCCCGTTACACGATCTTGCGGAAACTACCGATGTCGATGCTTTAGAAACTAGTAATTGGGTTATTGGCACTAAAGTGGTCAAAAAGAAAGTCGAACCGTCGCCTGGGTAAAACATAATTAATCGTATCCTTATCGACATATACCATTATCTTATTATTGTAAGTAATTTTTTTTGCGTAGTAAACCTACCGTCGACCTGACGCAGAAGAAACATAAGAAACGTAAACGTAAAGGAAAATTACCGAAGAACTATGATCCTAATATTCCTCCTGATCCAGAGAGGTGGTTACCCAGGCACGAACGCAGCGGTTTCAGAAAGAAACGAGATAGAAGGAATCGCGATACTGCCATGAAAGGAACACAAGGAGCTGCTGCTGGAGCTAGCGATCTTTAGTAAGTAAACTAAAAGTTAGACAAGTTGTATTATTTTTAATTTCTTGTTTCTTACGTTACAGCGACATGACCAAAATGCCAGTTAATGTAAAACCTTCGCCGAATGCTCGTCACACTCCAGCAGTAGAAACTTCTGGGCCTCGACAACAACAGCGTAAGGTTCAACAGAAAAAGAAGAAAAAAGGTGGTAAATGGTAGAAACCATCTATTCAGAGAACGAGATCTAATCATTTATGAAATATTCACATCAAATAAAGAATGTATTATATTCATATTATAGTTTTTACGCAATAGATTCATATCATAAAGTAAATATATAGAAGTAAATGCAATAAAAACAAAATATTGAAAATTATTTTATAAGATGTAATATAAAAGTTTTCCCGAATATATCGTGGAATTTGGTATACATTATAAAATCTTATTGCAATTACAACTTAAACATTATAACACTTAACATACATTTCGAATTTTTTAAAGCATCTTCTAACAAACTACGAGTACCTATCCGACTAGGGCTACTAATAATATATTCTTGTACATGAAAACTTATAAACGTCTAATATTAAACTATTTGTGCACATAAAATTGAAAAACAGACGTGCCAGATAAACTGTTGCCTTTTCTTCTTTGTTAATTTAAAGCATTTTTAACATTTCAACACGTACACGTACCAAACCAGTTTCGTTACTTTCTTTATACATTAATTTATATTAAACTGTTCTTAGGATATGTAATTTTGTTTATATAAATATTTGTATGTATCAAAAAATACTGGTTTCCCAATTTTCTAACAATACCAATAAGTAAACAATACGATACAAATAAAAAGGAATTATGGTACATAAAATAGTTTTATTTATCTATCCGATAAATCTTCTGTTTCAACTCATGACATATTGCAACGTAACATTTAATATAGGTAACATTTTTTTGTGTACATTGACTAGGATTTTGACGATATATAGTTTTATTCTTTATTGGTAACAATGGTATATAAAAATACAACCTGCGATCAAGATTTTTCGGCAGATTTCTAGCATGTGCAACTGCTATTGTGATTGTGCGTCGAATCGTAACAGTCACAGACAAACACACTCTTACATATACATATACGTATATATGTACATATAAGCGAGACATTTTATAACTATATCGTTTCACGTTGCATAAAAACAATGATAACATCACGACATTTTTATAAATATACTTTTATCGTCGTGAAACCATATAACTTTGCAAAGACACATTTCAATTACATATTATTATTATTATTATTATTATTATTATTATTATTATTATTATTATTAGCAAATCGATGTATGCATCTCTACGTTAAGGTTTCTCTTATTTTCTACAATTCTAGTTTATTGTCTTGCTTGAAATTTCGCGATATAGTAATCTCTTTACCATATCATATAAGTTTATAACAGAAATAATTTTTGAGATAAGAATGACTGTTTTATAAAATGTCCTGGCTACCTGTTCGTTAAATTCAGGGTTGTAAATCTCCCTTTCTAAATTTTCATATAAAAAAAACGTCAATATCATTTAATCGTCCAAAGCAATGCATTAGGCACATGAGCGTTCGACTCCTACCACATCTTATCGTCTCTTTCGATAATGATATGCACATAGGTAAATTGAAATTAATCTCTGATATTACCTTGCAATACTATTCTACTTACAGCGGTAGTAAATATCGAGTACTTAAAAATCCCAGTAGATTTCTCATGCCACACTCATCTATTAGCGAATTGTCCCAAACGTTTCCAAAACCAACAATACAATCAATTCGACAAATACGTAGTTTATCTACAGTAAAAATAGATGAGTAAGGCACAAATATATGCAGGCAACGTAGATCGTATCGATACAAGGAAAGATTAACCTTGTATATCCTGCTGGACAGTTAAAAAGTAATGCTACTTTTGAGGAATAATACCCTCCCAAGCGTCTTCTCGTTGTTTATTGGCCAGCCTTCTTTTCTCTGAAACAAAAGAATCATTTCGTTTACATTCTTATTCTTCATGATTATTAAGAAACTTTCACGATCATTAAAGAAGAAACTTACCTTTTGCTTCACGCAATACGTTTTTTTCGTGTTCCCGCTCTTGTCTCGCAGTCGCTAATTTTACACCTAGAGCACCCGTGACTAATCTTCTAGCTAACGCAGCACAAGTTTCAGGTCGACTTCTATAAGGCTGTAAAAATTCCGCGCTTCTTCTTGCTTTCGTCTTGCTCAGAGCGGTAGCTTCACTCAATGGTCTCGTCTTAACGAATGGATGTTCCGAAGCTAATACCTCGGCAGCTAAAAATTGATAATCGATTTGATGCATTCGTAACACGCGTATATAAATAATGTTGATAGCGATCATTATAAATATTACCGATGAGAGGACTGCTGAAAACTCCGAGGCAATGAGTATCATCCACCCATTTTAGTTCAAAACCACCGTTTTTAAATGGGCTGAATACAACGGCTAAATCGCTGGTTTTAAAATCCGAAGGAAAATTGTAAATTTCTACGACGTGGGCGAATTCATCGCTGGATACTTCTATCTGTTTGCTATACATTTTATAATCATTCTTTGGTCTCTCTATCATTACGTCACCAACTGCCGATGTCAGCTAAAAATATAAAAATTTTCAACGTAAAAATTAAGCAAAGAATCTTTTGTAAAAAACATTCTTCGATATAATTACCTCCTCTATTAACGATGGATCTAAACAATCTCCATTGTCATCGAATAAACTATCCCAGTCGCATTCATCCCTATTAATTTTGAGGGGCGGGGCGGGTGGTGGCACCGGTTTACTCTTTTGCCTTTCAATCTTTTTCACTTTCTTTTCCGGTGGTGTCATAGGAACGATAGGTATTTCTTTGGCTTTTTTTTCCTCCTCGTGTATATTGTCAGATATCACAAGGACATCAGACACTCTGTTATATTGCGCACTATGTCTATTTTTATTATTCTCTATTTCGTTATGATGCACGAACTTCTCCTCCAATTTGTGCTCCTTCGTAGGGGATAGCATTATCACACCATCCCAACATTTGTTAGAGTCTTCTAAACTATGATTGTTGTTCGAAATACGTATAGTGTCATCGATCGACTCCGAGTCAATTTCATTCGCGGGTGTCTTAACTTCGCAAATTTGTTGCTCTGATAGCGTAGACACGCAATCGACTAGGTTAACAGTCTCTTTCAAGGGTATCACTTGAACATCCTGAATTTCGTCATGTTCGAGTTGCTCTTCGCGCGTTGCGTGATGCTCCTCCACTCGCGACAAATTTAACACTCTGTCGTCCGTTTTACTCGGCTGATCGATCACAGACTCGGATACATCGACGTCGTACACATCGATCGACGATTTTTCCAAGTCCATCGTATTCGTATCTTCCGCGCTTATTCGATCTATTTCATAGACCTCGTATATTAAATTAGAGTTCGAGCTATGGATTTCCGCGTCGCCCAAACTCGACGATTCCCTCGTCGAATTGTTCACGTCGCCTGGCACGTTAGAGGTGTCTTGCTCTTTGGAACAAGTATCGTCCGAATTTAACTTTGAACCTTCGTGGTATGCAGAGGAGGATCCTACGTCGTCTCGAATGGCACGACTCGTACGGCAAGCCTCCGCCGTCGTATCTTGCGAACTTGCCTCGTGTTCCAAACTTCTTCGATGTCTCGGCACGTAAACTGCGCGGTCTGGTCTCCTCTGCCGGCTGTTCCTAAAAGAGGCATACGTCGATGAATAAATAAAAAAAATGTATTTGCAAAAAATATTAAGAAAACAGCGGCCATTGCCACGTTGAAAGCTTCGGTTCCTGTCAGATCACCGATGTTAAGCAGACGTGGGCGCGTACAATGTCAGGATGGGTGGACCAACGGGGGAAAACGCGTGTTGTTGGTTAATGCCAGCCCCCCCGTGGTTGCCGCCTCGTGGGGGAGCTTGTGATCGCAAAGAAGACCCCCCCTTGTTCTTATATCGGCTTGGCTTTACAAAGCAATGCGGAGAGCAGAGGATAGCGACAGTACTTATAGGCAGGCCGGTTAATGATCCGAGAGGTCGACGCCGTGAATTTAGTAAATAAATAGTCATTAAACAAAGAAAATACTACTAAGAATATATACAGCGTATCATACATTATGCGATATTTTATAGGACGTTCAGAACGCACGTTTTTAAGCACCACAATAAACCCTTTGCACTCGTATTTATATTTGAGAAGACTACCGATCGACTCGAACTTTTTTTTCATATTCGATCAAAATGGAAATATTTTTATAGGAACGTATTACAATTTAACTTGCCGGTTTAGTAGAAAAAATATATATAGAAAGTACAATAATAAAATGTAGGATGGCGACATACGAGCGAAAAGAGTAAGGAAAGAGTAAATGCCATGGAAGTGAAAGAATTGAATTTATCGATGCCCCTGACGATCCTTTTTTGTTTATCAAGAAGTACGAAAAAAAAGGATCATTTACGAAATGATTTCAATGATTTCAATGGTCTTACCGAACGTTGGTAATGGCATCGGCGTTCGGCCGAGGTTGGATCTGTTCCCGCGACGTACGAAGTTCGTTTTTGTTTCTTCTAGCCGCCGGTGGTCTGTAGATCTCAACAGCGGGCACTGACTTCGCTAAAACAGGGTACAAATAGAAGCTGTAACTCGAGTTCAATCGGATTTATCCATCGTCGCGTGGTCGCGATCCTTGGCACCGAAGTTAAGACCGATCGCACTTAACTTTTTTTCTCACCTTCTTTGTACTCACCTTGCCTCTGTAGTCGAGCACGTTCCGGGGATGCCGACGGTGATCTACGTCCTTCGACGCCCATCCCGCAGAACGAATCCGATGCTCTCGTCGCAGCAGGACTCGCTTTGCTCTCCGCACCATTCAATTTCGGGTCCCTTGATCGAAACAAACAACAACATAATTAATCACGATTGACGTCGTAGTCTTGAGAAATCTTCCAACGATTATTCCAAGATTCTAACGAGCGTCGATTTGGATCTCGAGAGAAGTCGATTATTATTTAATAGGGTGTTCGAACCTTTCGATCGAGAAATAACGCGAACGCGATCAATCACGCTTCCTCGCCAACTTACGTAGGTGGAATCGTATTGGAATACCAATGGTTTATGCGTGACCTTGAACCAGTGAATTTCACTTTCGTTCGCAATTACCATCTCGCTTCGTAACGGTAGAGGCTCGTTTCGTAATCGCGTCGAAAATCATTCGGAATAGCATTGATCCATAGAAATTACTAATTACACAAGTCGGGCCATTCATGCGCGAACGACTTTTTTTTCATCAAGCCTTTCCGCGCTTGATTATCATACGGAAACGGTGAATTTTTCATCCTTGAAAACTGGTTTTCGTTGTAGCTTTTTTATTTAAGAGTCGGTTATCTATGAAGAACAGAGATAGCAAGGGGAGCAAGGAACTTTCTACGATTATACTTAATAATTATTAACCGACTCACGATAAATCGGTAAATCGAAGAAAACGACAGAACGACAAAATACAATGCACAATATTCTTTCATAAAAATGTGAAGATAGAAAACAATCTTTATTCGTTTGATATTCGAAATAGGATATTTAGTTATGATTCGATGCAGCATCCAACTAGAATATATATTACGGATGCTTAACTCGTGAATCTCGACCCACATTCGAGTCGCCGAGTTATTTCGAGCGAATCACGAAATATTATATTTCGGAGAATTACACGATTATATTTCGTAAAGACAAAATTCATTACTTCGTATTTATATTTTTGAAGTAATCCATAAGATCGTCGTTGCATCTTCTTATAGGGAGGAGAGCAAATTTTTTCTAAGTTCAAGGTCGGTTTACGATTTCGTAAAGTGTCGAATCGTGAAAAATCTCATAATATGATATAATCACGTAGCGTGAATTGCACGTTGAAATCGAATTCTTCGAAACGATAGCGATCTGCCTACCCAAGGGCTATAAGATCGTAGCAGGAGCTAGGGATGTTTTTTATATAACAATTTCTTTTTTTTTAACGATCGCACGTAGTTCGTTTATTCATTTCGTTTACAGATTTTTTTCAAATTTTCAACTAGCTAAGTACGAATTTAAAATCAAAGATTCGATATCGCTGGATCCTGTCAGGCCGAGTGTACCACTTGTGGTACACATGGATTTAATCGCAGTTTCTTTTGCGTCGTTAAAATTACGGGAAAAATTTGATCAATCGGACAATTAATGCTGTAAGAAATATATTCGATTGAACGACCGATTTTGAACTTTCGTATAGAATTTTTTAACTACGGCTAAAGAACTGGACGACGTAATTACGATCGTGGTAAGAATACTCACGCACGATTTAGAATTTCGCCGTGAACCCGTTAAATCTTTCAATTTTTCGTCATTCGCGTATTCTATTTACACAATGTTATCGCCCGACGTTGGCTGTCTCTTTACATCGACTTCTTCTTACGTCTCGTTCATCAATATGACAAAATTGAATCCCAAATCTTCTTACAGAATCCATACATATGTTTCTTCTTGTCTGCTCGTGATCAGGAAACACGTTTAAAACGACTTCGTACGGATTCTAACGAAATAATTCTGTCAACCGTTAACACGTCGCTAACCGACGACATACTTTTACGATGTTTTCTCTCGCATCTACGAGCTACGTACATTCTATAACGATCAGCAGCAAATTCCCTGTTATATTTTTGTTTAATTAATAACGACTACTCGTCGATCGTTTCACTCATATGGAATGATGGAATCCAACACAAAGGTTCGTCGAACGGACGAATTCTGATCGATCGAAAACTATGAAAACGTTGCGTACATTCGAAGTGCCAAAATATTACGAACGGTATTGATGATCTTATACAGATAAACCCGTTAGTTCGATCAAGCCGTGTTTTATTGCCCCGTTTATCGCGAATTTCGAATTCCAGACATTTTCCACGCGATAAACGCAACCAAATGAGTTCAAACATACACTGTATTTCGATTTTGCTAAATTCAAGAGGAAAAATTCGAACTTTGAACGAGAATACGCACCAAGTATGATTTCGACAGAAGAGAAAAGGTTCGGGGTAATTTTAGAAAAACGATTGCCGATCCAAAAATTTGTAGAAAAAACGAAATCATCCGGCGATCTGCCCGCGTGAACGTTGCGTCACTCGTGGATCCTTCTTACGAGGGATTTCGAATCTACGGGAACGTAAGGCTATCGTCGAAGTAAGTGAAGAATCGCCAACTGCTGCGTGAAAACATACTTACTACGACACGGGTGTTTGTTGTTTTACATTCGTGTAGAAACCTTGCGCTCACTCACGACGATTACGATACTCGTAACGTCGACGTAAAACCGGTTATAAACTCGATATTATGCGTTCCTCGTCGAAACGCTTCGACTAAATTCAGAAGTTAGACCCCTCTGGAACGAAACGAGGTAGTCAGGTATGGAAAAGGATCCGACTATGGAAAGTGACGTTTTTACAATAACATTCCAAACGGAACAATTTTACGATTGTCCCTTTATGACTCATTTCTAACTGTACAAAGGGATAATCCAAAACGATTCAGGTCTATGAACTTTACAGTTCTGTATCTTAACGGATATGAGAAAAGATCGTAAGAAGCCCAACCTATCAGCTTGCCATTACTAAATTTGTTAGCAATGGCCTTTTGCAAAATTCGAAAGTTATACGCGAGCCATACCTGGACTTTAATACTATACTTAAGTTTTATTACGGTCCAGGGTAAATTGTTGTATCGACGGATAATAAATTCGTGCTCGCCAGTCCATCGAGAAACGAATCTCGAAAATCCATTAACATCCGCGGATACATCCAAAATGTAATTCCAACGTAACATCCCGATCCTTCCACTTTTACCATTAAAACCTTCACATTGGCGCAAGCAAGCTTCCACGCGTCAAAGCAACTTTCCTTTCGATCTCCGCGTTCCAAAGACTCGTTATAGACTGATACTTTGCTCGTGCAGACGCAAGATCTCGAATCGCGCACCGAATCTCTCCGTTCTTTCAGCTATAGACCCGAGTTTATAGTTATCCGAATCATATTAGGTATTAATATTATATTAGGCATAATATTATATTAGGTAAGGTAGGGATTATAGGTATCCGAATACCTCCGATCCAGGGTAACTCGCTTCTTCTACGACCTCGACCTGCTTGATTATCGACGAAGAAAGAATCTCAATTGGCATTCGTTAGGTCCGTTAGGTAAGACACGGAGTGGAGGGCAAAGAAAAAGACAAAGAGGAACTGGAAAGGCCAGGAAACCGGCGTTACCTTATCACGTCGGTTTTGTAGCAGACGACGGTGCGCCTATCGGCGCCCTGGCCGATCGAGAAGGTGTGCAGGAGTTCGGAGAAGCGGTCCTGCACCAGCTGATGTATGATGTACCGGCGATAGTTGTTTACCGGCGGAAAGACGAGCACCCTGAAAAAGCGAAAGGACTCGTTTATATTATCAGGCGGCTCCGATCGCGATCGAAAGTGAGACCAAACTGCCGTGGTGAACGTAACGCGCGCCAATGCCGTCAGAGGTGCAGGAGGAGGAAGAAGAGGAGGAGAAGGAGGAGTAAAACGCGATCGCACCGCTGCCTTAACTTTTACGTAATCCATGGAACTCGCTTTCTCCTTCGTTTCTTTACCGAGAGTCATCCTCCTCGTCGGTGTTCGTGAACGCACCGACGCCCTTGCGATCGTAACTTTCGATCGAATCGTTCCTGGCGGCCGCCATTTTTCTTTCTTTGTCCTTTTCGATTTGGATCACTGAAGAATCGTATCGGAAGCGCGGAGAGAACGGACTCGAGAAATTTCGAATTTATTTATCAAGTGTTAAAATAACGTCGATTGGAACGATTAATGTTAAAATAATCGATGCCCGATGATGATGTTGAAGGTTAGTGGTACCTGGTCGTGAATCGATCCGCGTCATACCGCGTTCCGTATGTGACAAATCGCGGATAGTTAAGTAACGTAAAGACGACAATTTTTGTTGTTCGTTTGGCACGAGTTAACAGAGGCGTCGGAGCGCCACTCGTTTGAAAATTCGAATTTTTGAATCTTCGAAGTAACTGCGCTAGCTCTTTGGTATTCCGCTCTTGACTTTGCCAGTTCCAATGATTTTCTGTTCTTGTGCAAGATGCATCGTATGCGATATCAATACTCGATAACGTTGACGCGGACTTGGTGCAAAATTAAGAAACAAATTACGACAAGTTGATTAAGAGAACGAACGTTACACGCGATGCTCCCTGCTTCATCGGCATCCTGTTCGGAAGTCACTCGAAAGGGCTTGGATGTTCAGCACCTGCTAAATCGTTTGGAAATTTGCAAGGGTGAAAAGGGGTGAGCGTGAAAACGAAGGGGTCAGGGAGAAAGAATCGAATTCTCGTCGCAACCTGTTGCCACTGGCTTTACTTGTTACGCAGATCGAATGCGCGTTTGTTTTCGAAACGATCTTGTCTAAAATAGACCCGACTTGCACGAAGGAGGAAATGTTAGAACGACCGAAATAAAAATTCGATCGCTTTTGATATCGCGTTGTTAAAAATGCGGCTTGACATTGATCGAAAACGCTGTCGAAGCAACGTCGCGTCGCTGAAGAGAGGAATTCCTTCGATCTTCGCAGTACTTGTGCGTTAAGATAACCTCAAACGTAACCTCGAAATTGACGCTGCCGCTTTTCCAATTTTTACCGATTTTTCGTCAAACAAGAGAAATCTCTCGATATCGAACGGAGCATCGATCGTTCGAAAAACCTTAAGGCGCGACGTTCATTAACTTTCGATTGGATTTTTAACGATCAATTGCATAACGCGAAATTTGATCGAGACCAGAGACGTCCCCCATAGGCTGATCGCGAATCTTGCGTTTAAAAATCACCAATCGTGGCAAGTTCACGAATTTCGAAGTTGGAAAATACACTATTTTTAGCGTTTTATCGTCGAATAGCTTCTATAAATCATAGCGAACATAGACCGGAATTTGACTCGCTAAGAATCGTTATAAAAAATAGAAGAAAATCTACGAGTCAATAATAAGCTACTTGTTCAAAGAAGTACTGTCCAGATCTACTCGATCGTCGCGATTTTTTTTTATGGAATAGAATGAAAAAATCGGACATTGCGTACGTTACGACCTAATATTTTAAAAAACGAAAATACCCACGGAAAATATGTCGTTAAATCGGAAGAGTCGAGGAGAGTCGCGCGGTTTTGTTCTGCGATAATCTCAATCGAATGAAAATTTTACCGAGTGAAAAAAGAACTGTTTTATGCTCCTCTTTTTTCGATACGCTCTCGTGTATTATTTATTTCGTCTGACGATTTGACGATAGATGTCAAAAATTCAATGAATCAAACGATCCACGTATTTTCTTTATTTATACACCGATACGACCATATCGGTTAACAGAAAATAAAACTACTGGTATCATCCGCGTAGCGAAGTACCACGAGTGAAGTATTTATACAAACGCTATACTTAGCATTCACGGAAATAGTCGATAAATGGATTGCGTGAACGTATACTCGTCCTATTCCATTCGATTTCGCGATTTGATCTTGATCAGTGATCAACGATCGATCGATAATCGAACAATGCAGCCTGATACGCACTGGACGAAGCATCTAATCGCTGGTCAGGCGACGTACGCGCGATTAATGGTCGCTGCATCCGTAAATTAGAATCCGACGTCGAGAGGACAACAAACTCACTCTCCGTTTCCGTCTCTCTCTCTCTCTCTCTCTCTCTCTCTCTCTCTCTCTCTTTCTATCTCTTTAACAATAAACAAATTTTTGCGTAATATCGATGTGTTAACGACAGACTAATTAGAAAAAAAAAGAAGAAGAAAAGAAAATCTCCGAGGAAAAAAAGAGGAGATAAGAAACGATGTAAAAGGGAAGAAAGAGACGAAGAAGAGGAAGTTGGAGAATAAAGAAAGAAAAAGAGAAAGAAGGAGTAAATGTAAAAGAACGAGACTGGAAAGATAAGTGAGATTCCAGGAGTCTAAAGGTAAACAAACGATCAATGCGAAATTGGTCGAAGGGAGGTAGGGTAGTTCGTCACGATGATGAAACGTGCGCCCCTGGATGAGGAATCTAACCTTCAAATTTGCGCGTCCTTAGGCCGACAAACGCGTGTTACGTACCTTTTGCGTCTTTGATCTCTCGAGAAGGTAGTCACGTCGTGTTCCACATCCTCGCTGAAAAGGCTGTCTTGCAAGCTCATTTATCGTGGTGGGCTAGCGTCGGCACGAAACAACACCGTACGGAAGCACTTCAGGACACATCGAAACACACCGTACTAACTTTACGGTCGTCACCGCACGACTGTCGAACGACTACAGCTTCTTCTGGCGATCAGCGCGCATTGGTTAAGTCTTCAATGGCCGACGATTTCCAAACTCGCCGCGCATGCGCCAGATTCAGCGCGGGTTCTTTTGAAATTATGGAAGAATTTTATCGGATTTTTTCTTCGTTCGTTCCACCGACAAAATTCGAAACGATTCGAAATTACTTGTTTCGATGTAACACGTGCTTTCAACGTTATCGAACGGAGCTCTAATATTGCATATGCTTGAATTGAGTCCCTTAAGAATATTCGAGAGATTTTTCAAATATATTTTGCGAATCGAATTAAGCGAAAAAAATGGGCGAAATAATCCGCCCATTTACTTTAAGGAACGTTACAGTTTTATACGTACAAGTTCGTGCGCCTTATGCACTTTTGTCGTATCGATGCACGCGATCTTGTGATTTTTAGTGTAAATCTGTAAAAATTTTTAATAGGAACTTTTTTCTTTCTAGTGCTTTTCTATCGTAAGGAGGTTAATCGTTCCTAAACAAACGGTGGTAGTATGTTTGATATCGCGAATGTATGAGCGACGTACAAAAAGATCGTTCGAGCAACGTTAGAGTTGATTTTACGATATCGAATAAATGGTAATTCGCAAATAATCTCGTGCAAGGTGAAAGTGAACGTCTTTTATTTTAATGTGATTCACATTTGAAATTATTAACTTTCGAGCAAAAGCTGATCTTAATCGTTTTTGTTCTATTGTTCTATAACGTTCATTAATTCGCGACGATACGGAACTACCTTTCCTAGCAGCTTCGCAGTGTCGTTTACTTCGATATCGCGTGTATTGGAAGTTACAAGTAATTTGTACTATCTTAATAAATTTATAAAACTTATATACATTTTTTCCAATTTGTATCCCGTTACTCGTTTTGTGTTTCGTTTCTTCGATATCGGAACGTATCCTCTTAGTTCACTTTATTCTACGGATAACGCATAATTATTAAATATATGCTCGATAGCGCTTATCCCTTTCAGTGTCGGGTATTTTACGGAGTACATGCGAAAAATTCCACGGGCCAATTTAATATGCGCGCTTATACGAATGGCTTTATAAGGAACAAAATACCGATTTCCTGGAGGACAATTTTACTATTTATTTTTCTGAAACTTCAAGAATATGGAATATAACGTTGTGCAGCAAAATTAGGTAAACAAGCGAGCCCTTCGAACGAGGCTGAGAAAATGTCCCTCGCACGTAAGCCCGCCGCAACGCATCGGCCCGTGGCAGTTCTCGCATAAGGACCGCAGGCTGATAGATCGGCCTGCTGGCACTACAACGGTTATATCGTACTGTACAAAACATATTTATTTAATAACTTAGTGACATACGGACATAGTGTACAATGTAGAAGCACTAGTATTCTTGAAATGCCACTACGTTACAAGATAATGCTGATATTCTAATATTTACATACAATCACAAGTTTCACTCAACAATTTCAGATGAAACAAGTTGATTCTGAAATCAGATGTGTGTACTACAAGCGTGAATTTGTTACCCAATATTTCGCTCAATGTGGTCACTGATGTGGCAATTTTTTTGAAAATATGATGCCTTTCGATGAAATTATTTGATACTGGCCGATATTGAGAGAAATTCAGGATTACGATTAGAATATGTACGATGCATAAAATATATAAAGTTAGAGGGATCCAGACGATAAGGTCTAGATCCAGTTTCTCTCTTCGATCTAAAAATATTCTATTTACAATTGGGGTATGTATTAAAAAAATTATTATTCTTTAATAGCACAAAGATCAGCGGCTTTGTCTCACTTCATCAAAAGCAGCGAAAGTATCCTTACAAGAAACATCGAGAAGAACTCTTTCGCGTTTCAGAACAACAATGATAATCTGATATCGTCCGCTGAAACTTAATGCCTAGGCAAAGCGCGATTTCACGCGTTAAAAATCAGTCAATGCACTTTATATAAAAGTAATTGTAATATTATATTTAAGTAATAAAATTATCTTTCGAGAAACGATTGCGTTAATCTAGAAAAGTGACGAAAACTAATATAAATTATACGAGCGAATACATTATGTACGAAGGACGACTTCCGACGTTAATTCGTTCGAAAACAACATATTTCTTATCGACGGATAATTATCAATGATAGTCGAGATAGTGTGTTATCAAAAACCGAATGATTTTCTTTAACCCTTTCGCCAACCATGGCGTTCGTTTACTACACGAATGGTGCTCGGTGTCTAGAAATTTTCAAAAATGAAAAAGAAATAAAATAAGTCCTGGTAACGACACAAACACATTAGTGTGATTCAAAGGAACATTTTCTGTTTCAATGGACGAATGTTATAAATTGGGCAATTATAGTATGATTACACTACAGCCTACCGTGTGTGCGAAAGGGTTAAGATACAAATATATTACACTAATTTCTAACGATATGACTATAATTATGTTTGACGAATATCAGTATCGTCTAAAGTCGTTTTTTTCTTTTTCTTTGTGAACTTATTTCATGTCATATTTTTCCCAGTAAACTTTTTACATAAGAACACAAAAGTATCTATAACACTTTTTACCAAACGAAAGATAAAAATAATTTTTCTATATTTTTATGATTCATTCAGAATGTAGCAAAGTTAATCTTAAATATCAATACGTGGTCTGTACTGTAACCTTAAAGGTGGATCTCGGAACCTCCATCTTGTTACATATACAAATTTTAACGTATGATCTTTACCTAGTAATTCGTCGTTGCATAAGATATCAATCTGTGGAAAGGATAAGAATTTTTAGAAAAACAGTGGAAACATTCGACTATAAAGAGATACATATACGAATAAATATATATATGTACTTACATCTCGATATTTCTCCATACCGTTTAAAACTTTCTTCGCGATAAATTTTTTAAGATGAGTGATGGTAGCTTGAGCTGAACACCTGATGAATCTCCGTTTCAAAGTTTTTAAACTAGCATTCATGCACTCCAAACAAACATTCACCTGAAAAGAATTCATCTGGATGACGTTAGACGATCGGCCGAATTACGTTAGATAAATTCGTGATATATCTCTTATTACTATAAAAACTACCTGTTCGTCCGTACGGTGATAATCCGACTCTACGTGTGCATCCGCGGTTGCCTTTTCCTCTTCTACTTCTCCAGCGTTTGGTAAAATATCTTTAGGACACGGTAATCCCCGTGCTCTATAAAATTCTCTTTCGCGTTTGATTTCATCTAGAAGAAAGCAAACTCTTATCTTTAGTTCCTTCGAAATAACGAATAGATATTTCGCTATTTTATTTTCCCAAATAAGAAATTCTACGAACGGTACTCACTTTCTTGAAGGTCAGGAACTAATTTATAAACTATGTCTTGCATAGTTCTATCGAAGCTTATGTATTGAAGGGGATGAGATTGATGTATTACAATTTGACACGTAGGGCACGTATGTTTTTCTTCTAAATGCTTTACCAAGCAGCTTTTGCAAAACGTATGCAAACATTCTGTCACGGTAGTTGCGTCTATCAAATAACCACGACATATTTTGCAGGTAATGTGGCTATTCAAGGTTTTCAATTTTATTCTTCTCTCCATGGCACTAGTAATCATTCTTTCATAAATAACAATCACCACCTGGGAAGGGGAGAAACACACTAAGGATGTTATTCTTAAGATTACCTGTTCTACGTACATTAAACGATTATATTTCTATAAACTAAGAATGACGCATAATTTCCGAACGAAATATCACGTCCTAAATTATCACGTGATTGTAAAGGAGACAAAGAAAAAAGGTGTCCCAATGCTACTATCATCGGGATCATTTAATTTAGGTAGAAAGTGGGTTATTAGAAACTAACCTTAATTTGGAGTTTACTTTTTCGATGACATCATTCAGTTTCTTCCTTCGAAAATTCTGAGAAAATAATCTATACTACCGGCAGCATCTTTCGTCGTCAGCACACGCTCATCTTTACGATTAGAAAATTAAAAGTACTCTTAAGAACATTTGATAAACACGTCAGTGTAAATGTGGCTGATGACAACAAAGCGTACCGACCATGGCGCTACTCCCGTCGAAATTGCGAACTTTTTCGGAACACGCGGTTCTGCCGGATGGTGGGGGGGACTCGCTATTTAACATTCGATGAACTTGTAAAATAGCAAATCGCGTGCATTCAAACAAATGAAATGGGAATTTATGAGCTATTTTTATCGGAATTATAATTTAATACGATGGGACTTATTCTACGCTTTGAACGTGTACATTTTCACGATTTAACGATTTATCGTTACAATCGTAATTATTGGAATTCTTTTTTGCTCGAATTAAGCATATAAATTTGAACGAATTGAATCGAAGCAACGAGATATAATAAAAATAATGATAAAAATATTATATAAAGAAACTTACGTATCGTTGTAACGGAGGGAAAATTTACGTGGAATAATTTTGAGATAGGATTTGGAAAAAATGTCCAATTTATTGTCGTTTTATTGGAGGTGAAACTCGAGTTACAATGGTTATTCTTTTATACAGAATATAGATAGATTCTACGTACCATACCGAAATTCTGGTTTATCAGCTATCCGTAGGTTCTGGTTAACAAATACTCTTTAAATAAACAAATCAGAACTATTTACATTATTCTTGTTAGAATTAGAATACTAAATTACCGTTGCTCTTGACGCTATTCTCTTTACAATTTTGTAAGAAAGCACGGGAACAATCCATGCCCTTTTCTTAAGCTAAGGTTACGTAAAAAAAGATCCTTAATATACAATCTCTGAAAGTATTAATATACAAGAAATAAATTATCTAAGCTAAACACCTCTCCCGCATTGCTTTTATACACTTATTTCTATTTGTGCGAGATTGTCCGTCGCATCAGTGCAATTTAAACCGTGATTTACGTAGGAAGTAGTCGATAAAGATTTAGAGTATCGTTACAACGGTGTAATCTAATTTTTTATTCTTCGCAACAGCCTTCATCTTAATTCGATAAAACGTAACAACACCTTTCTTTCTCGCATCTTCTCTATCAAATTTCTTCTGTTTTTTTTTTACAATTAACATAAACGCGATAAAAAGTAAGCGCGCGACTATGCTAACTTTATGCGCGTAAAAATATTAAAATATATTTAACTATCTACTATATTACAAAAACGTACAATCTTTATAAATTGACTAGTTGTGTCATGCCTTTTTCTTAAATATCAAACGCGACAAATTTTCTTTACGAGTTCTCTTTCTAGCACGATAGGAAAATCACTCGCCCCTGTCAATGGCTAGCTTCTATCTTTTTGGTGATACTGTACGTTGGAGCTTAAAAACTGTCGAGCCCATTTCAAGGCACACTGTAATGGCACATCAATACGTACAAAATGAACGGTATAAAAGCACTTTATACGCATTATCCAGGCATAATAGATCGATAATTCGCGATTACGTGAATTCTTTCTCGCGTGTCATTAACATTATATCTCATCTCGTTTCCTCCTCTTTTTCTCCCCCTCATTCACTCGTTTACTCAGTCGTCGCTTGCTCATACACTCGCTCACGTAATTTGTTCGTTCGCTCGTTCATTCATACCCCTGCTTCATACGCTCTTAACTCTAGAGAATACGCGCTATAGGTCAATACTGATTTTATTATTTGGCGTGTTCGCTGTATCAGTCGGTTACGCATACACGATTCGATTCTTTACTCGCTCGGATGCAGAGCGTGTATTCGAGACATTCGTATTATTCCTAGCGCATGTAAATACAATAGAACTGGCGATAACGTTCCTTTCGTTGCGCTTTACAGCAGATATGGAAATTTCTCCACGCCCTCGTCGTCCTCGGCTTCGCTCGATTCCTGACTCGATGGTGGGGTGTCCAATTGAGGCAAGCCCAGGTCTAAATATTCCTAAAATCAGAATGAAAATAGTGATCGGTGACGGTTCCGACCGAGGGAATCTAGTCAAAAGAAGTACCTACTTCGTTGGCCGTTATCGTGAGTATCCTGTCGAGATCTTCGACCAATTCGCCGAACATCGGCCGTTCGTTCGGTTGATAGCTCCAACAATCCCTCATAAGCATGTATCTAAGATAAAACGAAATCACGCTAAAATGTAGAACGTGCTTACGGATTTAGAAATCTAACGAGAACCGAGATCTTACATTTCGATCGAACAGCAGGGAGGTTTCTCCATTCGGTGGCCCGTCCTGAGCAACTGGAACAGCTTTTCGACCGAAGGTACCGATGGATACGGCGTACCACCCAGTGTCATGATCTCCCACAACAGAATACCGTACGACCATCTGTAAAGTTCACGAGAGATCAGACGATGTCTTTGTACCTTCCAAAGAGGTTAAAAAAAAGAAGATGCAACGTTTTTCAGGAAAGTATCAAAGATATTTATCGACACATTAGAGAGCGATAGACGCAAAAAAGATGATCGATCGTCAAGCGCGTACCTCGATGCAACGATCTCGAGTTCGAGTGGCCCTAAATTCGCGTTAGACGAATTCTCATCGATAGGATCGCAAAGAACGTCGAGTTCTTGGTCCGTCTAAACCGAGAAAATCGCAAGCATGAAACAGGCTCGTCTTACACGTCGGACTGAGTGGTGTAAACACGATGGAAAAGTGCCTCCGGCGCCATCCACTTGACCGGCAGCCGGCCGTCGGTCGTCTTTCTGTAGTAGTCGTGACAGTGGATATCTCTGGCGAGGCCAAAGTCGGCTATCTTCAATATGTACTCGTCGCTGACGAGGACGTTGCGCGCAGCCAGGTCCCTGTGAATGCACCTCCTGCTCGCCAGGTACTCCATGCCCCTTGCCACTTGGTACGCGAACGAGACGAGGTCCTTCTGCGTCAGAGTCTTTCGCTCCTTCGGCTCCTGGCCGATCGTCGGTTCGTATCCCGAGGTTGGTCTGTGATCCCTCAGGAAATCACGCAAATTTCCATGCGGCGCGAACTCCACGACGACGTAGAGCGGGCCGCCTTGCGTGCACGCGCCCAACAGATTGATGATGTTCACGTGCTTGCCGATCATTTTCATCATCTCCATCTCGGACACCAGGTCCATCATTTCCGCGTCCGTGTGGCCTTCTACGGTCAGAGAGCAAACGCTATTTTAGAGGACGGATGAAACGTTTTTTTCCCCCGGGGCAGTCGATCGTTGGCAAAGTTTTAGAAGAACCGGAAAGTAACGTTTTATCGCAAATGCCAGTTAAAACGAATAATATCGTAATATATTTTTATTTACAGGAGAAAGAATCGAAAGACTCACCTTTGAGCATTTTTACCGCGACGACGTTCGGTATTCCAGGCTTGCCAGTGTTGGTTTGCGCCCTGACGACCTTGCCGAAGGCACCCTCGCCCAGGGTACTGCCCAAGTTGAGGTGGTCCCTCGAGAGCTCCCAAGCGCTGTCCAGCGGCAGCTCATACTCGGATATGCTGCCTCCGTTGCTGTCCTCCGCCGTCACCGTCGACTTTTGCTTCTCGATCTTGACGACCGGCATCAGCAGCGGCTCCTGGACGTTCTGGGCGTTGACCAGGTTCTGCTTCTCCACGATGACCTTCTTCGTCCACTGCGTGACTACGGCGGCGCGCGCCGTCTCGATGGCCAATAGCTTTTTCATCTTTTCGCGTTTCAGACGATGGAATATGTAGATCACTACTACGACCCCTACGGCGAAGAACACGCAGAGGACTGCCGCCAGAACGTTCACCAGGATCTGCGGCCTCGCCGCCAGCGGTACTCGGTGCTCCTCTAAGGCTAACAACACGTTTCATGTAGTTGATTGCGTCCCGTCGCGCGATACGACGTCCCTCCCCGCCTACTCGCGACTCTCCGCGAACTTAGTTCCGCTCTTATTTCGCCGATCGCGCTCCAACTCGAGATGGTATCGAATTAACGCGATTCTTTTCGAGTCGCTAGCCCCTCGAGGACATTCTCGATCGAATCGACGAATATCGAGAGTACGAACGAACTTTCGAGTTAAGTTTAAGTTTCGTGCACACGATGAGCATCCGGATTCGTAAAGATCTCGTATCGCAATCGCAAACGTAGGATGGTCTTGCGTGATTCGAGGAAGGATACTCTGTATAGAAGCCTGAGAGATCGATCTGCGATCGAGAGAAGCAAGGTGGCAAGAAACGACGATACGAGCTTCCGCGGTACGTCGTCGACGCTCGGAGACCTCGTGCTTTTGGAGATTGGCATCGTGGAAGCGGAGAAAGAGAGATCGATAAGTTGTGTCACTCGCTTTATTGAAAAAAAAAGTGCATATACGATACTGAGCAGAGTCTATCATAATTCACAGCAACACACATCATAGATCGTAGATTACATAATGGTATGATAAACACACGGCAAACAATGTGAACGTAGATGAATAATAGCGATGGTGCTCGTACGAGAGCGATAATCCACGTGGTCCCGTCATTGGTAATAGTAATCGCGATTTAACTGCGAGAAAGTCGTGATTCGTCCGCGAGGCGACAGTCGTGCCAGGATTCCTTGAAACAAGATCCGATTGATCAGATTCTCGGCGTAGAGGCGTTGCTCCGGTTTCATCTTCTTTAACTTGGTAACGACGGTCACACCGAAGGCGTCGTACTCGTCTTTTCCGTTATTGGATAACGCAAGGTTCACTTTCTCTCGTTGTCCTTCGTTCGAATCCCCGCTACTTCGAGCCTGTTTTCTTTCCGATCTCCGCCTGGCGTGCTTCGATTGCCTCGATTCGCCATCTTTCGTTTCTCCCGAAACGTTCTTTGTACACAAGAATTACGTCGTTAATAATGTCACGCCAGACTTTCCCTGACGATTCTTAGATCTAACTACACGAATTTCAAGCGGAACGTCGCCGATACGCCAAGCGTATCGCGCGACAATTGCTTTCTTAACGAAGGAACAAGGATATCGGCAATGCGAGCGCGCCCATCGAACCGTTCCGAAGGGGACTTCGAACTCGGACGGTCCGAAGGAACGTTCATACGACCATCGACATTCCGAATACGCTCGAGAGATTACCGATACTTGTTACTTCGATCGTTCCGCCGTGACGTCACGGCGGAATTAGCTGACTCTACGGCAAGAATCGTGCGATGGGAGTGAATTTGGAAGCGGGTCATTACGATTATTTGTTAGAGATCGTTTTCCTTAATCGAATGCTTACCGTGTCGACATCTTCCGATTCTTCCGTTACCGTCACATACACGTGCGTACTTTCCTCTTGAATTTGTACAACGGCGCTTGAGTTTTGCGATATCTCTTGATCTGTGGTAAATAGCAGGCAAATCAAAGTACCAAAGCTAGAGATGTTATACACGACGTTATCAGCGGTCTCTCCCAATATCGCAGCGATACGATTAACTTTTTCCACGAACGTTTGCGAGAGGCACTTTGGTTACTTGCGTTAGATAAGAGAAGTACAGACGTGTCACGAAAAATAAGCTCGAGCTTACCTCGAGAGACGGCTATCGTCCTTCATATATCGACAAGAAGAAAAGCGCCCGCAGCGGACGACGACCGCGTCCATGCGACCAACTTTCTCAAATCTTCGAGACGACTCTTTCGCGCCACCGTCGCGTTCGAGATACGCGTCGATCGACGAAGACCGTGATAATATCGCGATCGCGAAATTTGCGAAGCGCGTACTCGTACGAAGGACACGCGCGCGTTTTAAAAAACGCGAGACTTGGAAACCTCGTCTCGATTTACCAAGCCGAATCTCATCGTGTATTAAGAAACTCGAGGCAACGCAGTGAACACAGTTGAAATTGATCTTCGTCCGGTGCGTTTAATCGCGTCACCGTTACGTGATTTTTAACTGCTTAACCCTTTCGCTCCAACGGGCGTATATGCACGCCCTCGAAAAGTGTACATTCGCATACGAAGAGCGTATATATACGTTCATACCATATATACTTTTACTTCGTACTTTACACGAGATAAACGATATTACTGAATATAATAAATGTCATTGTAAAATTTAGAGAACAAGAAACGCCTTCCAATAACTTCATAGCATTCCGTACTTCAGTGTCAACTACTCAATGATGGCGCTTCGTTCGCAGCGATTACGTTTTGTCACGAGCGCTCCGTAGCGAAAAGGTTAACGACAACGTTGGACTTCAATTTTGGACGAACTTTTCCCCGAACGAATTCTCCGAACTCTCGAAAATTTCTTTAGTGCGAGAACTTACCTTCCAAGGGGCTGGCTAACGTGGCCTGACCAAATCGAATCGTGAGACAACGAGAGGAAAACGCGACGAGGAACGTCTTAGAAAAAATTTCGTAAGACGCGCTCTCTCACGTATCGGTGACAATAATATGGAAAATTCTTATTCGTAGGTTTAGACATCGTGGATCCTCGCCGAATAAAGAACTATGTTCACTGAGAAGTATTATATTCGTCGAAGTTCGCGTAGCTTTACGATAGTTTCGAATACTTACTCTCGACCACTCGGAGGTAAGCGCTGCTAAAGGTCTCCCCGATGGTGTTCTGAGCGATGCAGGTGTACCATCCTTCGTCCTTCTCGGTGACGTTGTACAGATTCAACACTTCCGGATTCTCAGCGATTCCAGCCTGCATCGTTGAACGTTTTGGTATAACGTGTTCCAGGAAATATCCCAATCCGACGAAACGGAGCAATTTGAATCGTCTTGTTTTAGCGTGCCTGCAACTACGACGCAAACGATTCAAATTGCTCGGTTTACGCGACAGATCAATTCCAATGAAAACATTGCATAAATCACAAGTTACCGATCGCACCGGGGGAATATGTTATCCCGATTGAAATGTTAAACGTTCCAGATCAAGCGGCGCACAACGAGTTTTAATGGAAGAAGAAAGAAAATAAGAGAATAAAAGAGAAGAGAATTTTACTAAGTTGAGTTAGAATCGCGACATCCAAACGATAAACAAAAATACTCTTTTCGCTGTGGAGACTCCGTTCGACGGTTCGACGACGGACAAAATGGCGCGAGTCTCCATTTTGAATTCTCGAAAAATCGTGCAAACTCTTAGAGCGTAGAGAGATCCGTATCGTTTTAAGAAGCGATAAAACCATACATTTTACCGCTTAAAATTAACCGTTTAAGTTGCGTTCCGATACTAGCGAAAGTCTCGATCGTTTTCTCACCGTGAATTTCACGACTTTACCCTCGAATTCGTTCGTAAATTAATTCAGGATGGTTTCGCTACGATAATTCCAAATTTCGTAATCGAAGTTCGGACCAGAAGCGAGATGCAGTTTTGGGTCGAAGTACCCAAAACTTGGGTGCTAGAGGCGTCGATCGATAAGAAACGCGCAAGCATTGGACAGTACCTTCGAAGGCAAAGATTTCGATAAAAGTTGACCGCACCTTTTTTCATTGTACTTCGACTCGCGTGCTCCCGCTCGCTTTGGCTCCGAAGGCGGCAATACGTGGAAAGCATCGTGCATGATGGCATGCGACAATCGCGATGGTTCAAGCGAACGCGCTTACGTTAAACGCGACGAGGAGGAACGCGTTAGATACGTGCAGCATGCATCTTCTCGTAATTCTGCGTGCCCACCTTGACCTCCACCCGTGAGTTCTGATTCGTTTTGTTGACCGTCTCGAAAGATTTGTGATACCCGTGGTACCACTCGAGGTGGCGATGCGCATCGGAGAGAACCTCGCAGGTCATGCTGGCGTTGCTGCCTATAATGGCGGTTGCGTTTCGTGGTGGCCTCGTCAGTATCGGTCGGTGCTTCACGGTTTCTATAGTAAAAATAACAGATACCCAACCACCATGTTTCGAGAGTTAGAATCGGCTCGCGAACTTGGGAAAAGCTGGTGTTTCGCTTGGCGTTCGTCCCCCAACTTTTTCCAGGGTCGTTCGGCCTCGATCGTTTTAACGAAAGCGAAGACAAAAGCGAGATCGACGATTAAAGTGGTGATTAAGAGACCCATCACCCGTAGACACTTTGACAGAGAAGCGTCAGCGATTTCGATCCATTTGTCGAGGATTTCTATCCTCGTGTCGAATTAATTCGTGTTGATGAAACTTCTGCGATCGAAGATTCCTTGCAAACGTTTCGAACGCGAATGGATCAAAATCGAAGAAGCGAGAAGAGAATAACAGAGGATTATTCACGACGTACATATATAGATAGTGCTTGCTGTGCTACCCAATAGATCGCGCGACAAGGTAGACATATACACGCGCGGAGTTACGCGTTAGTTTTTTTCCCGTCCGAACGAGGAAATAGTGTGACGCCCATCACCTCATAGATTAATCAAGGTGAGATGCAGTAACGATAACCAACGAGAAGATGAATCCTCGTGGAAGATCCGCCAAGATATCGTGTACTCGAGATGGACCAAGCTAGCTAATGTAAGATCGATTAGTAAAGAGGAGGGACCAAGAAACCTCCACCACCGCGATTATCAGCGGTTGTACCTGGAGCAAGGTCCCCTTCGGCGAGTCCTCCTGATCGCCCGGATTGTCGGCGACCTTGACCCACTGTATGTAAGGCTCAAGATCGGAGACGATGGGACACTTGAAGGTCACCGTACTGTTCACCAACGCCGTCACGTTCTTCGGGAAATCCACGTTGATGTACGGCTTGTGCGGGAAACGCTCTATAGGTTAACGATCTCGCTGAATGCCCGGTAGAGATTTATTTCACGCGGGAATCACTCGAAGGAACTTGAGAGCGACCGAAGGAAACCGAGAGGACTCGAGAAATCGATTTCTACGCTCGTTCCCGTTCCTGTCAGTTTTACGCGAAGCGAATGAATTTATATCGCGTAACGAGGTTAAGTTGCCAAGAATACGATCGTCTGTCGTGAATGTCGAACGCCGATCGAAGGAAACTCGTTAAGGTCGTGTCAGAGTACTACGAAAAACGATTGCCTCGAATCGACACTAAACATCAATCTACCGAATCTTTAAGTTAATTAAGATCAATTATTCGCCAACTCCCCTCGCTAAACGATCCAATAAAACGAAATCAATTACGTCGCGCTTTGAAGTGACTCGAATTGGCTCGTGGGTCTATTGGGAAATCAAATTGGCAAGCTCGAGTCGATCGAAGCGTTTGCTAACTTACGACCCTGCTCCCCTATTCGAAGGAAGAAGGATTCAGCTCGAAAGAGCTCCAACGAATCGCACTAATGTACTTGCTTCGCTATTTTCTTGGATCGGTCCGATCCTAGCAACGGGTAGATCGAATGGCTGGATTTAGCTCGTTCGTAAACTTACCGATTATGTCGACCTTGTAGGTGTGGTTGATGCATCCGTGCAGATTGCAGACGATGCAAGTGTAATTGCCGCTGTCACTGGGCACCAGATCCTCCAGTCTGACGCTCCACTTGCCCTTCGACATGGAGCCCAGAGCCCTCCTTGGTTCCTCGTTGTTCTTGAGCCACGTGATGTTGGGTGTGGGATTCGCGTAACTGGAACATCTCAGGCGCACCATGCTACCGGCCGGCTTCACGATCGAACTGTGCATCTCGTCGCTTTTGTTGAAGGACGGCGCGCTTTCTGGCACCGTTTTGTTGTGCTCGCCCGCGGTCTCGTTCTCGCCTTTCTCGTTCTTCAGATCGGAGTCCGCTCTCTCGCTGTCGAGGTGCAACGATCGCGCGTCCGGTAGGTCTGCAACGTTACCGAGCCAATTAACGGCGACTCTCCTCCTCCTCTTCCTCCTATCCTTTGACATTGGAACGTATCTCGCGTGATGCCAGGAATTAGGAATACCGCCGACACGCTGTTACCGGATAACGTGGCTAAATTAAAGCCTGGTTCTTGGTAAGATGAGACGGCGATAATCCAATACAAAGGGAAATGGAACATACGAAGGAAACGTTCGAATGAACTTCGAAAGGAGAACGGTGCAAAGATAAAGTCGTCGTTAAAGTGAGGCAAGAAGAAACGAGCGAAGTTAAAATTCTCGAAAATGCGATTGGAAATTGCTTTTCCTTTAACTCCAATTAAGGCGTTGGACGAAGCAGTTTGGTTGGAGTTTGGCTGGTTGGAATTAGACCGAAGGACGTCTCTCGTTCGATCTGATCGCGTTACCGAGATTCGAACGAGCTAGAAAGAGGGGAAAAAAGTTAAGACTCACTTCTGGTTTCAACGTCGAGTTCGTTGGTCTCCTCCTCCGGTCTGAGGGCAGTTAGGACGCTGCCGAGTTCCCCAGCCTCGTTCTGATAGCCGTCGTTCTGCGGGCTCTCGACTCGCACACTCACGTTCCTCCATTGGACCGTTTCGTCGTCGTTCTCGATCTGGCAGGCGTAGATACCGGCGTCCTCGAGTTTCACGTACTTAAATCTGAGGGTTTGGTTCATGATGCGTATCCTTGACGAGGCGAGACGCAGAACGTCGTCGTCCTTGTACCACGAGGTCTTCGGCTGTAATTTCGGGGTACATCGAAGATTCAGCTTCTCTCCCGTGAACACGATCACTTCCTCGTGATTGTTCGGATCTGGAAGGAGAACGTGCAACGTCACTTTTCGAATAGATCGGTTGGAAGTGCGAATAACGTTAAATTCCAGCAAGAAAATAATTAGCTCGATAGTCATTGGCGAAGATACAGATTTGTTCCAGGTGCAGAATGGCGCATGGCGAAGTACAAAATCCGACTTAGGAACAGCGTGAGATTCGTGGTCGGATTTCGGAATGGACGTTCTCGAATTTTGGAATAATTCTCATAACCTGCTCTGGCTCCCGAGGATTCGTGGAAGGGATGCAGTTAAGAACTTTCGTTTTGGGCCAGATGCGAAGGGACTCGGGAGAAACCAGGCCTGTTGGAGTCGAGGGAAAATTTATGGCTCCGAAGCGTTCTTCCGAGACGAGTCGAAAGCGTCACATACGTGACGTCAACGGTCTAGGGTAGACGTCCAACAGCGAAGAGGCGGTGAATGCCCCGAAATTCGAACTTACGCCTCTAACGTGACGTACGTAGAAAAAGGAAACGTCGGAAGGAGGTCGGAGAAATATGGAAACCTCGATAGGACGTTGCATCGATTCGAAGGGATAAGTGGTTTAACGTCTAAAGTTCAAACGGCGAGTCAATTTTTAGATTTTTAGATTGGAAAAGAGACGATGATTTCGTCGATGCGTCGACACCTCCCTCTTCTCTTTCCCTAAATTCGCGATGTCCGATGGAGAAAGTAGGTCTTCCGCGCGTGGCAGTCGCTGCTCATTCATGAAGACTCGAGTAACCATCATTTGGACGCCGTCCAAAAGTGAATCGCCAAACTGTCCTTTCCCTCGTGCAATCCGGAGTCCATCCCTCTCCTTCTCCAGCAACAAAATTCGCAGTCGTTCTCGCTACGTTTTCATTGCTTCTCTTTCTCTTCCTTCTTCTTCCTCCTCCTCCGCCATCACGTTCTCTTCCTACTCGAGGGAAAATGAACGGGACTAAATTTAGAGATCCGTCGAGGGTGTCCCTCGTCTCCTTTCGACTCCACCTCGATCGTTTCGCGATTAAGAATTCGAGTTTCATCGAGATCGTTGGAATTTTTCCGACGGCGATGTTAGAACATCCCAAACGTTCTACTCTCTTCCTGTGACGCGTCGACGTTCTTCCAGGATGGTAGAACATGGATTCTCTCCTTTGACCTTTCTCTTTTCGTGAAACGCGCTTAAGCTGTCCTTTGCGTCCGAGATAAAAATTCGGGATAAAAAAATCGACTGTCGTTCATGGAGCATCCGACGGATGGAACAACGATCGAAATACAAACACTACCCAGCGCGATCGCCTGGTCCTCGCGCGTTGTCCCAGACTCTCGACGAACCCCTCGAATAAATCTCCGCGAGTGTTTTAATTCCATCTCGTTCGAGAGCGAGGTATCCTTTTGTCTCTTCTTCAAACATCCTTCTGCGTTCCTTATCGGAAGACAGTCGTGCCATTGTTCGCGAGGAGACCCTCGACGTCGGAAATCGATGGAGTTTATTGTTGCGAGCGACGAGTCCTTCTCTAGGGCTCTGCCTTTTTTCCGTCCTTTCGCGTACCACGTGCTTCGCACGTGACATTCGCGTCGGACGTAATCTTCTTCCTCTTCGAGATTTTGTCTTGTGTTTCCACTCGGTTTTTGTCTCCCTCTCTTCCTTTTTTTCTCTTCCTTTTCTTTTCCTCTTCTTTTCTTTTTCTACGTTTCACTCTCGTCACCTCGCGAAATTCCCAAGTTAGACTGGCGTCCCCCCTTAGAAATCGTTTACTTCGCGACGACCAGGCGATCCTTTGTAAAATTAGTTCGAGCTCGGTTGGAATTTTCCTTCTTTGCCGATACCTAGGCGAAAGGTCGATTCCTTACGAGTGACGTCACGTGGGCCATCTGCTTCGTAGCGGGCGCCAAGAATAGCGATAAACGTTTCAAGAGCTTCGTGTAC
>JAITYT010000090.1:3625166-3685141 GCA_025433975.1 Liostenogaster flavolineata | reverse complement strand
TTTTTTTTTTAGACGTCAATCAGACGTTCTAGTTAGACCGACAGATTTGTCACCTCGGAATTGTTCTACGTTGTAATCAATGAGATTATGTAAGTTCGTTGGTTCGTACGTTAGGTCGTTCGTCGTGGTTCGAAGGACGTTTTCGAGCGAGGGCCAAATCCATACTCGATGTTATCGATTTATCGAGCGCGTCGATCGCGCGTCGCTGCCAAAAAGCTCTCACTACGTCACTCCCCTAGCTGGACACGATCCAGTAGGTCGATTCGAACGGTAATTCCGGCGTGGATATTCACGGATTATTTTTTGGACCTTACAACGCGGAAGTGCATTAGATTCATCGACGTCGATTTGCCAACGACGAACAAGCCTATAAAAGCTGTCACGGCCTTCGAGTCGTTCGCCTCGTGAAAATTCCTCGAAAGATGCGAACTCGAATGACTCGAAAACTCGAGTTGCTCGAAAAACAGACGATAGATCGTTTCTCTCATTTCGATTTAAAGATTCTTCATTTTTCCGTTAGCTTCAAAAATTTTGCTTCATTTTGAAAAAAAAACGTCGAAACATCGACCAATTACTCGTTTCTATCTCCATTTTGTTCAATTTTTCCAAGATGGAAGCCTCGTTAGCGTCGAGCTAAGGTCAAATCAAGACTATCGATCGATCGATCGATGGCGGAGAAGAAAAATTCTCGAGAAAATTGATTGTGTGCCAAGAAGGCGACCAAAGCGAGACGCCCTCGGAAGTCTCTTCGCGCGATTACTTCGATCATTAATAACGTACCTTCGCGAATGGTAGCGGCAAGCGTCGCGGCTCGTTTCCACCGTTAGACTTTCCGCGACGCTAATGAGAACCAATGAGAACCCGTGCTCGATTTGCGTCGAACGACGACTCCATTTTCATCGACGATTGGGTCGGACTTCTCGTGTTCGTTTCTACGAATTTTAATGGGCGAGAAGTTCCACGGAACAGAAGCGATCGATCGTTTTTGTTAATTCGTAGGTCAAATCGATAACTTTTTAATGTTAGCTAACATTTTGAACGTGCTCGATGAATTTTCCTTTCGGGTTAGTCGGCTTTTACAGCGCGTTTATTTATTGTATTTCTTTGAATCACACGATGCTTTTAGGGGTTGGTTGCTAAGCGTTCCATGCTGGAAACGCAATAAATCGGTCAATCTCTTCAAATTCGACGTGAACTGATTTGCATCGCGGACAAAATCTGACTTGTGCGAACGCGCGCGCATTTAAATTTAATCTCTTTACGCGGAACCGTTATAAGGATCTTATACGCGTACACGAACGTAGTGGTAACATTCCGATGTTCGATTTGGTACGAATTGAATTTCCTCAATTAGTTGGGACTTAGTTAACGGAATTGGTACGATTAGAAGCAAAACGGGTACTTTATATCGCGTCGCAATCGATTGAATCGATTAAAATAAGAATAATCAAGGACATTCTGCGAAATGAACCGGCCAAGGTGATAAATTCCACCCTAACGATTCTGAACGACGAGAAGCAGTTCGTAAATCCGTGAAACGAGCGCCTTATCGTTTCTAGTGTCGAGTACGCCGAATAAGTGGGACCACATAGAACCGGCAGAATGCTTCGTTCACGCGTTTCCGTGTCTAAATGTCGGTAAACGCAAATTGCTCGGAATGGTAGGTCAACGGTTAGAACGAATGCGAAGCTCCTTGCAATTAAGGTTCATTCACAGTAATTATATCTGGAGAACAGCTCTTTCGACACGGTTGCGACGCGGTGATACGAATTCTATCGCGATATACAATTTTAATTTCGTTCTTTGCACCTTTCGGCTCTCGTAAAAGCGTTTTTGGTTGATTTGGGATCGATTTTGAGAATCGATGCGTTTCACGATCGGTTTGACACGTTCATTTGGATTTTGGCCATCTTGACCACGATCTTAAGTAGTCTCACGGGACGAACGAATGACTAACGATGTGCGACGAACCGATAAGAACTTTCACTTTTCCAAAAGAAGCACCACAGGATGAGTCAGAGGCTCGTGATCGATCGTTAATTCGAGAAAAGCAAGCTTCGCACTCTCCAAGAGCCGTGTCGGACGTCGCAACATACTTTATCGCTCTAAAATATTTTATATAAGACAATCGTACAAATTAGTGTACAAATCGTCATTACGACGCACGTATGTCAATCTTCCACATTTATTTCTTACAATAACTTTCTATCAGTGGTCCAAATATTTCATTATCGATATTCGACATTTAATATTTTATCAAGCGACAATTTCGGCGTGACAGACGCGTGGATTTTTTACGAACAGTTCGATAGCAGCGCATCTTGGCGCGAATAGTCGAAAACCACCGGACGTTGTGAACAGACCTTTAGCGCTCGAGCGCGCGAACTTATCGCTAACAGGATTCGCTGCTCGCGCAATCACAATTACGATTACGATTGGATGAATCGCGTAGCTGGAAGCGGTTCTTATCGCGCGCGCGATCTTGCAATTTATAATTACGCGTAAGACATCGTTACGGAATTTCTCGCGTGCGTCGTTGTCGATCCTTTCAATTAAGCCTGAATATAGACCGTTCCTTAATTCGTTTACATACGATTCTTGATTTTAACATTTTCTTGAACCTCCCCGGATACAAAAGGACGTTCGATTAGGACGATTATGAATTCTCGATCGCAGCCGATGTCGGGGAGATTGATTTTCGCGTCGATTGAAGCGCCGGAAGCGAACGCGCGTAGAAAATGAGGGGAGGAAAGATGGCGGCTAAAATACGACGGTCGATTAGCGCTTGATTGTGATCGCGGGTGATTAACTCTTCGGTACGCGCTCGAATAGAGAAAAACGTCAGTCGTGACCGTTCGACTTTGAAGATTCAATTCGAATCTCGATGGGGAGGCAGCGATCACGATGTTGTCTCAGGACGTACGCGAGACGCGTCTTCCATCCGCGTCTATTTCGAGAGACCGCGGGTTTCGATGCGCTCCTCGTTTTCTCGATGCAACGAGCCGAGAAGAGCGGTTTCCCGCTATGAGAAAACGCTCGTTTGTTTCCACTTTGTCCGTGACTCTCTCGGCTGGGCATCGTTACGTGCTTCCGTCTGTTTTCGTAGCTTTGAGAATTACACTCTTCCACGTGATTTTTCTAGGTAAAAACTCGCGTTTTATAAAATCGCCCGAAGCCAACAGGTCTATTTTAAATTCGACTACCCGAGAAACGGACGAAGGCCTTAACTTCCATTTTTTCTGCGCGTTAAGGGAGACACAAAAGAGGCACAAAAAAAGGGGAGTCGAAAACAGAGTGTCCTTATTAGAGAAAGAGGACGATTTTATCCACTTGTTCACTTTTAGGGTAGTTGGCCAATTTCTCGTCCAAACACAGTACTTGCATCGTCTTCGTTTCTCAAATTCCATAAAGAAGCAATGGTCTACACCCTTTTAGCGATCCTTTTATAGATCTTGCAAGAAATTCCAATGATCCAACGTAACATAAAACATCACAGCCTCCATATCCCACCAATTATACGTATCGTTGCTGTAATTAACCACTTCTCAATCGTCGAAACCAATCTCTACATATTCTTCCCGATAGACTACATACACCACAAATTAGCAATGAGAATCGACAAGTTTCAACTGCTCTTTCACAGAAGAAAAATAGGCACTTACACTTCAAAACACCATAAATATTCATCGTCACCAGCATAAGACATTAGAGACCTGTTTAACCGAAACAGCTTCCACTGAGCCTAACCTCGGCATTCTTCGCACAGGCATTGGCCTCGAGACCAACCACTTTGGTAACCACGAGGGTTAATTTCCTGACGCTGATCGCAGTTGGCCTTGTAAGTCGACCAAAATGATCGCGCCGAGGCACTTGGACCGGACGGAAAGATTCCTGTCCTCCTCAAAGTCGTCCGCGAGTCCGTGAGCGGCCGAGGAGCCGTTGCTCGATGAAGTTGGGAAGCGTGAAGGATCAACGCGAAGTCGATGGAGCCGAGATAGGCGGCGCGCGTCCCGAGACGATAGAGACGAGATTCCCTCGTCGGGGCAGGGACAGAAAGGAGCACCGGACGCGCCGACGTTCTAATTAAGATTCCATCGCGTCCGCGAGCTAGCTTCTTTTTAAATGGAAGAAAGGCAAAAGAGACGGCAGAACCGACGAACTGACAGATAGAAACGGCCTGCCAGTTTGACGGGGCCAGGCCCCCTCCTCGAACCTGCCATCAGGTAGACGATGAAGAAGGATAACGAGACGAGTGGAAGGAGAAAAAGACGGGGGAAGGGCTGCGCCCGACTCTCGCCCGCATAATTGCACCTTAAAAAAGATCGCGAGCGATCAAGAAGAGCCGTTGTCTCAATCAGCTCGCGACTGCGACTCGTTTCTTATTGGGACCATCGATTTGATGCTTTTCGTTTGAATTGGAGAGGATTCATCTCGATATCCACATTGCAAAGGATTGTTGTGTGGCTATGAAAGTTTGGAAGTTGCATTTTTGAGCTATGTTGCAAATGCAACGCTTCGTCCAGACAGCAAATTGTTCAATACTGGCATATCGACGTGTCTTTTAGAAAACGATGCTTTGCGGTGCTTCTTGAAAAAAAAAATGAGACGTCCAATGGAACTTCGCTTTAAATAATAAATAACTGAAAGCAGCGAACAGTGACGACTTTAATTTCGCGTAATTTATATCGTTTCTTGAACTCGCGATCGGATTCGTCTATTGGAACGTACCTTTTAAGCTCGAACGAGCGATTCGTAGGCTACCGAAAAAGGCAAGTATGCGCTCGAGTTCGTCACGGAAAATCTTGGCCTCTCTCGTCCCTCGGGCTAACCGCGCTCCACTGCCACCTCTTCTTTCATTGCCCAATTGGTAATATCAACCGCTATTACGTTGTTGAATACATTTAATAGACAAAGGATTGGCAGTGGCTGTCATTCCGTTTTACTCCACAAGCAGCGTCACTTTTGCGAATTAATACGCAGCTCTGTATTTCTTTCCTTCGCGTCGAAATCAAGGTGGACAAATTCTACAAAAATTACGAAAGACTTTCTTCCGCTACCACGAATTTCGTTTTCGTTGATATCTATCCATATTTGCCCAAATATTTTGCCAACATTTGTCGAACGAAAACGTGGATCGCATTCAGCTCGAACGTGACGAAATGATAGTTCGAGACGAAACAATCGAGTTAATACATCGTGTTCCGAAGTATCACGCAACGTAAATCCACCGATCGAAGCCAAAGGAGTGCGTGCAATTTACCCAGAAAAAAGTCGTTTCAGGTTTTCGGACAAACCGAGAGGAGATCCAAGTTCATCCCTCGTTGATAACGTCGCTCGAGAGACGATGGAATTTCTCGCGAGGAAACGGGCAGGAGGGAGTGTTCGTTCCCTCCTTGACGGTAGGAACGGTAAGAAGTGGTGCGCGTATCGAAATCGCGCGTAAGGAGGCCTTCGTCGTTGACGGTTCTGCTAATAACGGGCCAACGTGGCCCGACCGTACGCGCGGCATTCAATGACCGGGCAATTGGACAATTGAGCTCAATCATAATAATACTTATGCACGTATACGGTATACGTCGTGTACCGGCGCGGCGATATTTCGGACTATCACCGATAAACGATTCGTTCGTTTGTGGTAGACGCGAGTCCCGAACGTCTTCTCCAAGCCAGTCTGCAAACTTTCTTCTCTGTTTTTCAAGAATTTCTTTTTATTTGTTTTGAAGTTTTCTATATCGTATTTGAACTTTCTCGACAAAAATTATTCGAATGTAGGCAAGAAAAATTCCAAGAACAATATGGATCAATTTTCGTGTTGCGATATTTAGGATTTTTTCCTAAACGTCGAAATTCATTCTATCGTATTGTATTTATTTATCTCTGCACCCCTAAGGATTGCAGGCAGCGAAATTCGTTTCATTCAATACTGTTTATTGCCAGTAAAGTCAAGATTACGCTCTGAAAATTTTATAAAGTTACGACGTGTCGTTTGAAACCCAACGACGCGACACGATATCGTCTGACTAATTTTTTAAAATCAAAATTTCTCAAATTCCACTCGAAGTGAAGACGTTCGTGACATTGAACGCGGTTGATGCGTAGCGATGGCAAAAGTCGACGCTTAAGCTGTTTTCTGACCGTGAGCCATCGCGTACCGCGTCCGAATAAGGTCTAACAGCTCGGTGTTTTCTTCTTGGATAGGCGTGGTAAAACGCGAGACACCGTGAATAGGCACGGTGTCGACGACGACAGTCGACCGTCCTTCTTCTTTCGAGCTACCGACCAAACGCCGTACGATTTCGTTTACCGTGCTCGACACGTGGGTAGCCCGTTAAACGCGCTGCCGAATCTGTGCGCCAGATGCGTGACCGGCTAGCTTTTCACTCCATAGCTTCGGATTTCTATCGAATATACGGAATTTTCGACGGTGAGCGAAGCTGTTTCGTTGCGTTTTAGAGAAGACCGGAGGAAAAAATGAATTTAAATTAATTAAAAAGTCCCGACGTCACGGTCGCGTCGAAGGAAAGAAGAAAGAGAGCAGGCGAATGCGAGATTGAGTTTTAAAAAATATCGCGGATGAATTGTACCGCAATACTTTTTCCCCAACCCAATATTACAATATGATATAATAACGATATGTATATCGTAGAATGAGCGACGTAACGCTAGTGGGACTGCGTTTTTAATATAATTTTGAGTATAATTTCCGTTGTTTCTTTCTCTTTTTTAGAAACTCACGTTTCTGGTTTTCGCGATTCGTTTATTACGATTCCAAGAAAGTCTGAGACCATCTTCGGGCCCGTGACCGATGTTCCTATCGAGACGCCCGCCACCGAGGACAAACTTCTTTATTTCTGTCTACGTTCTGTCCTTCGCCTTCGCGGTTCGTCTTAAAAATACTCTATTTAGTCACGAATCGTTTGGCGGGCGATTAAAAACACGACCCTTCCTACGACAAAATCGCCTTTTCCTCTATTTCGAGGCTGGTTGCTCTTTTGTCTTCTTCCTCCTTTTTTTCTTAACTATTAGAAATTTTATCACCCATTTATCTCCTTTTAAAATTTTATCCATGCCAAGGATGTTTTATTTCTCTGCATTTGTTACGTCTATCGATAACTAGTGTCTCAAATTAAACGAAAATTTCGAGATGGTCAATGTCTTCGTACGATCGTGACGTAGCTAACTTGGATAAACTTTTTGTGTCAAAAAAGTGAATTGGCAGGTGATTAAAAACACGTCACTTCCTACGACAGGATCGTCTTTTCCTCTATTTCGAGGCTGGTTGTCTTTCCTCTTCTTTAAAAAATTTCATGCGTGACAAGGACGTTCTATTTATCTGCATTTGTCACGTTTATCGATAACTGGAGTCCCAAATTAAACGACGATTTCGAAATGTTCGATGTCCTCGACCGACTGTGACGCAAGTCGCCTAGCTAACGTCGGCAAACTTTTCGTGTCAAAAAAGTGAATTACCGTTCTCACATGGTCGCACGTCGACGATGTTCAGCTGTTGGTCGCTCGATACCTCGCCGGCTGTCGGTTGTCGTTCTTTCGTACTTGCATCCTGTTCAAACGCGTATCGATTCATCGAGGAGTCGCGATGCTGTCATTACAACGGTTGCTTACGAGTGCACGAGTGTCGAAATTACGCGGAACGAATCGCGCGCATAAGGAAACTCATCTTTCGCGGATATTACGACGCGTTACTTCGACACGATGAGTGATATAGAAAAAATTGGCAGAGAAAATGTTGAGACTCTTTCGAGTTGTTTCAGAACGCGCGGAAAGCTGACAACTGCTTTAATTCTCAGGAAGATCATGATCGTAAGCATAACCAAAAGAGCCCGTTTTCAAGTCGTTCGTCGACGAATCGACGTCTTGTCGATTCCATCCGATTTTTTACCGCGATCTAACAAAAAATATTGCTTTACAAAGGCTTTTCTCGGGACCGATAAAATCTTGTGGCTCTAAAATTGTAAATCCACCGTCAGTTCGTTATTTCCAGGTCGTACGAGCTTTTTCCAAGCCACGAAAGAAGTTTGACATATGGCGAATCGATTCGCCAGTTTCAAGCGATGCACGGAAATGCAAAGCACGTATACGTTTATTATTAACTGCACAATTATTTCGATAAAAAAATATCTTTCAAGAGCAAAATTCTGACGAAACAATTCGTCGCTCCGTTTAAGATCACTCGATCAATACAAAATTAATTAATTAAGCGGACCTTCTCGAAGACGCGGTACGCGGAACGATTAAAAAATCGTGTAAAATCGTCGAATAGAAACGTCGTGCCTCGCAGAAGCGATTTTATTCTAAAAAATGTCATCTTAAAAAACCCGCCTTCCCACGAAAATACTGCGGCGTCTAAGCTAATAATAATAAGCTAAAATAAAGCGGGCTTCCAATAACTCCGCGCGTCGGGTCCGCCCGATCATCGATCCTCGCTACTGGATTCCGCTTAAGTAATCGTTGAGTACACGCAGACGGACAAAAGGACAGACTGGAGAGCAGCAGACTGCGGGTGATCGGCTCGAATCGCGCGCGGTAGGTACACAGGTAATCGCGCGAGCTCGTGCGCCTGTATTAATGGCAATGCGTCGAGCCACGGCGCGAGAAAGGATCGTCCGACGCCTGGATTCGTCCTTATCGCGACGACGGGCCTTCTCTTTCTCGCGAGGAGCCACGGAGAAACGAACTACCGGACGTCGTGCCGTCAAAGGGACGCTCATTCGCCCCGCAATAATTATAATCGCGAGAGACGTAATTATTATCCGCGGACGCGCTTAACGCGATTAATTACGTTTCTTCTCTCGTTTACGACGACGGGCGTTGCGCTCGCCACGCTGCCGCTAATTGCGCGATAGCGCTGGATAAAACCGTACCCGACCACCTTCGCGTGGAAAAATGCCTCCGATGTATGACTTTTCACGACGATTTTTTTTTTCGTCGCCGCACGTGGAAATCGTCGAAAGGAATTTTATCGTACTTTTGTAAACAAAAAATGGCATCCGACGTGACGAACTACGTCAAACGTTTTATATTTTTATTACGTAAAAATAAATTACGTAAAACGTAAAATTTATTTTAAGCATACATAAAAAAGAAAATAATAATACGAAATTTCGTCCTCCGGGCGTGACGTATTTACACGTCCTAGTGAAAGAGTTCGTGCCCGTTATATGCTGCGTAATTAAAAAGGGAATTCCCCGGTTAACATACTTGTCATAACAGCCAGCTATTTAATAGTTAGAGCTATTTAAACCAAACAGTAATTTTCACTGGATTTAAGCTCGGCTTTCTTCCCTTAGGTATCAGCTTGCGTTCGGCGTTTGTAAGGGTTAATTTTTAAACGAAAATACGAATTTATATCGAGTATAAATACGTTTTTATATTCGAGGATTAGGTTTGGAATGTTCTCCACGCCGATCGTATTTTCTTCTTTTCTAAACGCTTCGAAATACAAAATTGCGGTTGACTTTGATTATTACTTTAGGCTTGCCTCGTAAACGCGCGTTGATCTCGAGAAAAGCCTTTTACGAAATACGCGCGAAGTGCCAAGAGTCGAACTTCTGCCGGATAATTTGCGAAACATCGGCGTTCCGCGGAAACGACGGTCGTAGAACTCCGTGCCAGAACCTATCTCCTTCTCTCTCCTTTTTTCCATTCCGTCTCGTTCTCTCCTGTCCCTCGTACGAAAATATCGCGTCGAGGAGGAGATTGTCTTTTCCTCGAGCGCGGTGTCGTCTTCGGAGCCACGGAGCTCTTTTCTTCAGTTAGAGCAGGCGTTTGAGAATGGAAACGAAGGAAGGGGTCGAAGGATAAACGTAAAACGTCGTCTGATCAAAATCCACTGACGGAAGGAAACGTAAAAAAAAATCGATAACGATCGTGAGCGAATCATCAAAATAAAAATAATTTAAAATAAAAATTAATTTATTCGATTAGTTAGTGTAGAAAACGTTAGATTCGGTTAGTGTAAAAAAAAGACTGGAGAAAAATCGAGATACGAATGTTCGCTCACCTAGTCGAACCATGCGTCCTCCGGTCAATCCGATTCCCAGGATTCCGAGGATCCCTAGGACGAGGCAGTTACTCGTCGTCATTCCGACTTCTTCGACAGCTCAGAAGGGCTGTGATCGCGGCATGGATGATACTCTGAAAGAAAAACGTAAAATGTTCACTGGCGTTGTCTAGGCGACGAAAGCTCGCTTTCGCGCTTACGAATTTAGATTGGAATAAATCTAATTTTAACCTCGTCGCCCTCTTTTGTTTTTTATATCTCGAATTTGATAACTACGTTCCTTCTACAGCGCGATGTTATTCGTCAGTGAAGCAGAAAGTGGATTTTCTAGCACGTCACTCAAGGCTAGACATTGGTCGAAAGATTAAAAAATCGAAATGGTCTTTCGACTATCGAAACGTTTTTCTTTTCGTATTTCTGTCCTTGATGTCTTCCTTTTTGCGTCTTTTTCTCGCGTCGCGTATCTTGGCAAACGTTCAAAAAACCGATAATCCATCGGGAGCAATCGAATTACTTTGGGCGACGTCACGTTGAAATATGTCCTTCAAAGTGTTTCCACACCGCGGCTATCTACGTATACAAACAATTTTATGCCTAATTGCTCGTGCTTCTATCACGTGTATCTCTCTAAATTTAGCGCCTTTCCGCGTTTACGTTTTTAACGTAAACGTCGTTGGAAACGCGAGGAAAATGCGCTTGCGCGACTCTGTTCCAAAAACTACGTTTATCGAACTCGCCAAACATTAAAAGATACTTCGCTACGGTTTACCTTTTTTATTTTATCAGCACTTTCCTTGGGATTGTGTACGTAACAAGAACAGCTACTATCATCTTATTATATATATATATATAACTTATAAACTTATAACATAATACGATAACCCATCGAAATAAGAGAAGTTAAAGAAATAAGAAAGATTTCTTGGTGAAAATCGTTTGGAAAATTGGAAAAATTAATACACGTATGTGTAACACAACGTACTTGAGCACGATTGAAAATGCAAACAAATAGAAACCGCGTGACACACGTTAAACAAATTTTCTAATTCACAAAACGAACCATCGGTGGACTAAAAATTTGTCTTTCAACATTTTTGCCCTCTTGCTCCTACCGTTTTTTTTTTTTTGCCAGAAACTATTTATAGCTCGAAATAATTCGGAACGCCTCGCACTTTCGACTTCGAATTCGCCGACGTTAAAATTCGATGGGAGTCGAGACGCGTCGGTTTATTCCGACGTACCGATTTTCGATTCACGGGGACGACGTCGCAGTCGCGATCCCAATGACATCGGGCGATGGCCGGCCGGTCGACTCGAGAAGCGAGATCCTTACGATACGTTGCGTCGAACGAACTTGCCCGATCTATTAATAAAACGCGCGTTTCATCCTTCTCCACATCCACCTCCCGCCACTACGCCTCCTTTTCTCCCTTCCAGCGGGCTATCGTCCCCTAAAACATTCAAATTTAAAGGCGGGCTATTATCGAGCCGCATATCCAAGCGGACCACCCTCGGCTCGCTTAGCATAAGTTTTCAGGATAGCCATGGGAGGATTAGAGAACGACCGATTTAGGTACCACTGTGCGAGGGCGTACCTGCCGATCTTCTCGCGCTCTCACCCCTCTCCTCGATTTTTTGCTTTTCCAAACCTCTTCTTCAGCTTCGTTTCCTCTTTGTTTTCATCGATTTGTCTCATTCGGTTTGGAAAACGTTCCTTCGTTTGAACATTAACGTGGAATCTCGATGTTGATCTCCAAATTCTACCGCAGTTTGGATCAATCCAAGGCGTCTGTCTTAGCAATTTTAAGTGTCACGGAAGTTTCGCGGGTTGCGAAATAAAATTTGTGATTTTTCTTCGAAACTTCTCTTCAGTACGACACCAAAAATACGATTTTGCGTATGGTATTTTTTGTCGTGTTGAAAAATGATGGGAAAGTGAAATCGACGTTGCTCTCTAAATTCGACCGTACTGAATGCGAGTAATTCGATCTAAGCGATCGCGAGCTCACGAGAGCTTGCAGAATAAAGTGTGTAATTGGTGCACTTGGGAATTTTGGGGAAGGATCGAGGAAGGAAAAAGACAAATCGATGTCGATCGTCGGGCGCGAAGACGTTTCTAATCTTAGAGGCGAATGTAACGCGCTCGTGGTTACTGTTCAAATCCTAGCGATAATTTCACGATTTTATGTAAACGAGGACAGATGGAATTTCGATTGGCGCGATACAAACGAGGTACGCGTGAACGTCGTCGAAGTGTCGCGACGCTCTACGCCGCGAACGAATCAAAGAAACGCGAATAAATGGGAATTCCATGTTATTTCTCTCCTTCTCTATCTGTCTTCCTCTCGCGGTGGTGAACCGCGAGAGCGGGGAACGTTGATTACAGGCGCAAATTATTCCGACAAGGATAATAAAATATCCGCTTTGCGAGGGACGCGTGGCAGCTGATTTTACGCGATTACAAGCGCACCTGTTGCGTGGCTCTCCTCGCACCTGGAGGTACGATCGTAAACGATCTCTTCAAATTTATCGTTCGGTAAATCGCGTCGGTACTTTGTGACTCCTCGCTTCGCCCCAGCGTTTCCCAAACTTTTTCGCTCTTGCGTGGGCTGAAATCGACTTTGAATAACCTGTATTACTTCACGTGCACGCAAGGCGACTCCTTTATTATAGGAGAATACGCATTCATTTTAGCGTTCTTATCTCACCGTGAATCTCGATCTTCCATCGAAAGAAATTCATTTTCGTTAATAAACAAGGCCTCGGAATAATTGGAGAAAAATTAATTAAAAGTCAAAATACTGGAGGCGTATATTAGCATCAACTTGATACCCGTGAGATTTTATGCATCTTTTAAATATTTCTATCATCGTTTAAATATCAAGATTACGAATTTTACGTGACTGGTCGAAAGTAATTTTATAATTATCGAATAATTATCGAGTAATCTTATATTTATGTTTACAAAAATATTTTTAAAATGAAATTCTGAGATCAGCCATATTATTAGGATAAATATGGCGACTGTATCGCATTATTGGAATTTTCGTTCGTGACTCTGCGTAACGAGCAAACGGAAGGATCAGTTGCGCGATAAGAATCAAATATCGCTTAATTGCTGCTGGAAGTTTAGTTACCACAAATTACATTTCTTATTATTGCAGAGGCGCGAACGAGCTCATTTCTTCGGGTTTACTCGATTCTTATCGCGATCGTCGCTACTACCATCGTCCTCGTCGTTGTCGAAACGCCGTAGCTTTGGGAACCTCTGCCTCTTACGGATGATTCGTCGTTTCACGATCGTAAATGTCGAGCGACGATGATCGACGATCGATGAAAGCGTCATCTAGGAAGACGAGACGCGTTAAGATAGAAAACAAAATCATTTGCAATCTCACATATGACGGATTTATCGCGTATTAAAGTCGTTGAGAAACTTTTACGAACGTCTTCAACGAATGACATCAGCACAAAGGCCAGCAGCTAGATCCGGGAAGAAGTATGTCAACCCGGGATAAACGTTGAATTATCGCTATTTTTCCACGTTGCCATTTGCATACGCGTGTTCGAAATTATCGAAGGCCATTGGATACGACAGAATCAAAGCTTGACGAACGGCCTAACCTCAAAAAAAATTTCTCGAATACCGTTGAATCATCGAATGCCTCTGAGAGTTCCATCAGTCTTCGACTCGTGTCGTTGTCGTAATTCGTATCCAATCAGGCGCTATTCGTAAAATGAAGAAGCGATTTGTACCGATACAAAAGTGAACTCGCCATTGCCCTCCATTTTATCCTCGAAACGTAGCCATTTTGTCGGACGATCGATGGCCCCCTTCACCACGATAGAAACCTCTACAATTATAACTTTGCTTTTAGCGAAAACGTTCGAATGAAATTACAAGAGGCAAAAGGCGTATTAAAAAAATACGTAGAGGCAAGAATTTGTTTCGGTGAGAATCAGGCGCTTGAATTTCTCTTTATTCGAACGCGTTCTCGGTCCAATCGGTCGAGATAATTGGATTTTGTCGTACGTGGCGCGATAGCGATCGAATAAACAGTCGAAGAATCCGCGAAGAATAGCGGCGATATCGTGGCATCTCGAGGAACGAAAGGGTAAGAGAAGCTTCTCGGTGGATACGTCGTCGCGGCATATTCGAGGATTTTCTCTTGGTTAGACCGGTTGGACGCGGCGTATTCTCGTAAAGAGGCGCATCTTTCTCTCTCTCTCCTCTCGTACGATCGCGAAATTATGCAAATACCAGAGATCCTTTAGGAAAGCGGCGAAATCGGTGAATCGTATCGCTCGTTAGCACACGTACAGGAGGGATAACCCTCTGGAATTCCAAGGGGATAATGGCGATCACCGAGCCGCGCCATTCATCCAAAAGAAATTTCGTAGCTGCGCTTTAATCTTTTACAATCTTTTAGCATCTCGATATTAATTCAGGTATCAGGTTCGGCTCGATTTAAAGACGAATTCGAGTCGTCTTAAGCCCTTCGAAGGACGAAAAACTTTTGCCAGGAATTCTTTTCTAACGGTAATTATATCGCACTGACGTAAATCGTAGATCACTCGCGAGGCTGCAATAAAGAAAATCAAATGGCTTATAAGATTACACGCGAGATTACGTTTTACGGGTGTCGTTAAGCCTCGTCCAGGTATACGAGTGTATTACACGCGACCAACGCGAGCTTGAGAAACGATCAATGTCGAGGGACTGGCGATGGGACGATTTGATTAATTACGAAACGAATTAGGAAACGAATTAGGAAAATTATAGGGGGAAACTCCGGATTTTTGTAAACGAACGGTGCAGAGAACTCTATCAACTGTTTCGTTATCTTATTCTTTCGATACTCTTCAAGAAGAGAGGCTGGGCGAAGTATGTAAGAACATCGTTTGAATTAAATTTTCTCCAGAAAAGCAACCTCGACTTTTGAACGACGCATAAACGATTGATTAGCGCATCGTACGATCGATGTCGAGCGATCAAATTGAAAAGATCAAACTCAAGTTCGGAGGGTCGATCGGGTCGAAGTATTTCAAAGAATTTTCGTAAGGCGCACTTAATCCTTGATAAGAGCCTTCTCACCAACTGTTAGCACGATCGCGATCGTAGGTATCAGCGATTTTACAATATCGACCGGAGGAGTTGCAATATTTACGCGTGATCGTTAAGCTCGGCGGTAAAGAGCGTCTCGCGTTAATTTTGATCCAGGCTGGCTGGAGGAACGATCGTAAATTCGCGGCGCTTGGTGCGTAACGTCGCCGTGAGATCGTCGAGTTTCTTCGTTATTCTCTCGTTCGGACGTAACGATGATTGAAATTTATCATCGATCCGCCATTGGTCGACGCAATCCCGGCGTTCTATAAAATACCATCGCGTTTCCGTCTCTCGTCCTTCCTCGATCGGTTCGATCGTTCCTTCGATTTTCACGTCGCGCCGTAAATCCTATCGAAAATGGTAGCAAGGAGTGGCGTTTCCAGAATAGTTTACGATCCTGGAACGAGTATCGGCGTTGCTTGCGACTCGATAATGGTACCTCGCGTATCGCGAGATCGAACGCGAGTCTCGATGCCTCACAATACTCCATACCAATAAACGGTACAAGTTCGGTACAACCGTCGGTTTCACCGGTGAGAACTACGCGTTCTCATGACTTCGACGTCGAGATGGAAGTTCGCGTCTGTACGAAGATAAAATTTCGAAGTCGCGCGTTAAATCGTCTTAAAATTGTTAAGGTATTGAGATACGAGAATATCGAAGTAGACACCGTCCAAGTTTCTTCTCGATTGGCGTCATTTTTCGTCTTTCGACACCGCGCGATTTGCCTTCTCTTAAAAATATTGGAACTTGAAATCCATAACCCGCCGAAATTCAGAAATACGGAAGAGATTAAATTAGCCGTTTAACGATACTCATACCGAGCAATTTTCAATTTTCAATTTGACATTTGAAAATGTGTCCTAAAAATGAGACATTGGCGGATAATGGTTGACAATTAAATGATTGCGGATTTTGCCGATAGATCGTTAGGTAAAATCTGCAATCACTTAGCTGCCAACACAACGGTAGGATAACCAACAAAATATGAAGATAATGGAATATAGAATGAGAAATCGTAAGATATCCGTGGTAATTCATTCGCGCTGCGAAATGTAGCGAAAAATCTTCTCTTCGCTACCGGAAGGGTGGTTCGACTCACGTCGGACGTTCGATCGTGACTGACAGTCGCGCGAAGGAGTCACGAAACCTCCTTAGCGCATCTCCTTCGAAGGTAACCGCGTCGTTCGTGAAGGTAGGAGGAGGTGGTTAGGTGCCGACCGGGCGAAATTCCCGACCTACGTCACGATAATTATGGGTGGTCGAACCCATCGCGACGGGAGCCGGCTGAAACAGGTCGAAGCGATTTCATTCAATTTGCCGACCGACCGAGGAGGAGAAGGAGGTCGAAACGGTACTTTGCAAGGAGGAAAGGGTGCAGGACGAGGTCAGAGCGCGCACCATCGTGAGAACGGGAATTTCAGAGAGGTTTTCTTTCGAAGGGTGGCGATCTAGGGATGAAAAACGAGAAGAAAGAGAGAAAGTTGGATTTATCGCAAGGTTCTTCCTGAAATTCTTCCATTCTCGTAGAAGAGAAGATCGTTACGCCGATTCTTCGTTTTTTGGTGCTTCGAGATGTTCGATTTATCAATGGTCGACTTCGCGCGACCATAATTTTTTGTCACGTTTTTTTTACTGTCCTGTCAATCTTATCGTGTCAATCGAACCGATCGTAAGACTGTTCAGACTCCAACAATTCGACGTAAAGTGGAAGATCGTATCGCGGAGTTCGATCGATTGAATTCGTTTGGATGGATGTTTGAACTTTTGGATAATTCGACGATCACGACGAGACGTTCTGCACTCTCTTCGGTGATACGGTTTGTACGCTAGGTTCTATCGTGCGAATGAATTAAGGTCACGAATGGAAGGGGTTCGGACGATTCGACGCAACAACCAATGCAAAACTATTTGGTGTAATGCGACGTATATAGGACGTGTTACCTTTCACCCCTACTTGCACGTCAATTGTACGTGTGCTAATACAAATCGCACATTAGAACAGATAGATATAGTGATTCGTATCTGGAACGAGACAGCAAAAATGTATTAATTCATTTTACTCTTTCATTTTAGTTTTTCTATTTACTTCGCTACTTTTCCGTAGTCTCAAGTTGAACCGTTACGAAAATTCGCCTGAAAATTTATCCATGAAATAACGTGCCAACGTGAAATATGTTAGCTAGAAGAAATTAAGGAAAAATTTGTAAGATAAGAAAAATACAACGACGCAAAAGCGTGCGAAAGTTGTCGAAGCGCTCTTGCGAAAATCGAAGGGTCGATGATCGGATTTAAAGCATCAAAAGACTCTCTTACGAAAGAGAAGTTAAAACTAGATTTGAACGGGCACTCGAGTCTATTCCGACGTCGAGACGCCTACTCGCTGATCCATCGGTCTGTCATCGTGCCAACATGAAAAGGGCATTAGGCGTTCATTGTCACGTTAATTGGATAGACAGAGATACCTCGAGATAAAGGCGCTAATTACGAAGCGCCACGAGTGAAATTAGTTAATCGCCGGCTGTCGATGCGAATCAGGTCGGTTCTGAATCCGTTCGGACGTATCGAAGGGTTCGGCGATTCTCCGACGAGAGTAAAAGTTATTTCAATGTGCATCGGACCACGACGAAGGCGAAAGTTCTTTTTTCTCAATCGATGTTAATCCGAGTCTCGATTCTTCGATCGTTCAATCGACATTCCGCTGCTATGGCGAACCGGAGTCGGCATTTTTCCTCTTTTTTTCTTCTAAACACGCTTCCATAACGTACGTTTTGCTAGCTTATAATTTTATTTACATTGAGCGTTGGAAAAAAGAAAGGGGTAAGAAGAAAATCGGTCTGATCGATACCATAGCGAGTTCTGTTCAGCCTCTTAACTGGGTATGACGATATTTTTCGTCATGCCCGGAAGATTGCCGAACTCTTTGAACATTGAAAATACGCGATTTATTATTAAATAAGATAACAATTTTTGTGGAAATAAAAAAGATCAATAAGTTAAAAACAATTTTCTTTCACTACTTGACTTTCTTTTACTACTGAAATCGGTCGATTCCTGTGGTCGCGAGGCCGGCGATCGCCCGCTAACACTAAACCTACCAAACGCAGTCAAATGACCCTTTTCAAAATTTACCTCGATCGTTTATATTGCTTATAAAAACTCAATATGTTTGACTATTTTATTACTATACGTTTTACATTGTTCCCTTCGATAAATTAACAAATCTTTTCCCCTAAAAATCAAGGTCCGTTTCGTAAGGGATCGTTCAACCATTTTACGGTACGATCGAACTCTAAAAGGGCCCCGTACGATTTCGGAAGGACGAACGAAGCGTTTGGAAAGGCAGCGCGCCATCAGCGACACCGTCATCGGTAGGCGTCGATCGTCCTCTCATGAATTTCTACGAGCGAACGGAGAGGCAAATAATTCAGAGGAGGAATCCCCGGAGGTGTAACGTCGTAAACAATATTCGATAATTTCCGGGACACGGCGGAACTCCGTGCTGGAGATATTTATGAACCGGTCGGCACGGAACCGCGTGCCACGATCGGAAACGGTTCGTTCGTCGTCGTCGTGCGACCTCCCTGAAGCGATGGTGCTTCCATCCGTCTCTCACGACGTCATCCGAATGGAAGCATCGATCCTCGACCTTTCTCCCCTATAGGTCGCGCGAGTTACAACGAAATCGTGAACACGAGGTAAACTCCAGTCACGCGAGCTGCCATCGTTCGTCAGGATTTTCCACGGAGTCGAACGATCGGACTCGAACTGGAAGCCGGTCGCGGGAGGTAGATGGAAGAGCGGTCAGGCGGTGAAAAAGTTGTACGTGACCAGAGAAAGCGCGCGATTCGATCTGGTTTTCCGGAAGGTCCTGGACCGTACCATAAATTCTGACGCGGATACCGTAGAAAGGAGCGAACTGGGAGCACGTGTCGCTGATTCCAATCGCAGGATTTTTTTCATCGAGATCGACACGTTGTTCGCGTGTTCCTTTCCGTATTACGAGAACGCGTCCACCGTTAGAATTTATTCTTTGACCTCGAACGGTCAAAACGTGACTCTCCGTGTCGACGTCGAGTAACTAGCGCGAGATTTCCTCGTCCGTTGGCAGTCGGTACCCTTAGAACCTCTCGTCTATCGACGTTTAAAGCGTTCGTTGCGCTTTGTACCACCGGTGATACAAACGCGTTAAATCGCAGCTTTTTCGTTGATAAAATCAGGGAGAAAATTTAATCGATCGGACGATTTTTATCTTTTATTTAGGAAGCCGTTAAGAACGTGAAGACGAATCTCGGCTCGAGTCGAAGTACGAAAATCGGAAGAAAATCGAACAGATCGAACAAATCGATCGTCGTCGATCGAGAATGTAGCGTATCGAGGAGCCGATGGGCGCGCGCGTCAGGTACCACCGCGTTGTCATCGACTGTCGCGTTTAAAAGGATCGTCGTTGGTCATTTATCGTCGACATGGTAGTCGTCGCTCGAGAGGACGAGAGTCAATACCTTTCCCGACTTTACAAAAGGTATTTACGAGCGACTATCGCGACGTGTTTGCCGTGCACTCGTGGCGTGGCACACGGAACCGTCGACGACCACTCGTGAGTCGAACGACTCTTTTCCACTTCCTCCTCTCCCTCTTCTTGTCGTCGTTGTCGTCTCTTCCCTTCCTTTCGAATAGCTTCTTCGACTTCGTGCGCGAGAAGTCAGGGACCTCGATCTTCATCTCCGCACGAATATCAAGCGCATCGATGCCGACGTGACGACATTCGGATATCGTTTCGTTCGTTTTCGTATATCAGCGGATTTTCTCTTCGATCGGGGAGAGATTAAACGGACGATCAATGTGACTAACGAAAATGAAAATAACGTTTTCAATTTTAGAATCGTGCCGTTTAATTCGTTGCGACGATTCGCGCCCATTCGGATCGGATAATAATGAAGTTAATGAAGTATGACTAACGAAAATGGAAACGGGTAAAATCGATCCGTTCGGTGCCTTTCTGGAATTCGGTACTAGAGGTAACGCGTTCTCCTTTCTCTGGACGAACGTCTGTGATTTGAACGAGGAAAGACTGAAAGGAAAGGAAGAGAGAGAGAGAGAGAAACACAAAGAAAGAGCGAATGAAAAAAGAAAGAAACAAAGAGAAAGAAGGAAGATTACGAGCGCGCATAGAGAAGCCCCTTTTACGCTCGGAACCACAAGAATTCGACGGCGGTCGCGTTTAATTTCGTGCACGGTTTAGACGATGCTTTTAACCCGACTATAAAAAATAGCGGCTGCGTTAGCGACGCCAGAAGGTGGGAGGATGGAACGCGAAGATCGTGGAGTCGAGGTTAAGACTATGGCCACGCATCGAGCTTCGTCGCGTTTCTTCGAGTCGACGCAACGCGTTTCCGTAGGATCGGTGCAATTTACGTCGTTACGTACTCGAATTTTACGATTCACCCACAGATTCGGGAAAAGAACGCAGTTGGGAGAACAGCTGGTGGAATTTAGATATTTATACCTGCGCCAAAGTGGCAAAGAAGACGAACCTGGCCGCCACCTGGAGTCTTCCTCCGCGAACGGTACAAGTGGCCAGCTTTGTGGTAGCACCTGAAAAGCCGACGATTCAAGAGAGGATTTCAGCCTCCAGCGATCCGCACTGCGACTCGACGCGTGGCAAAGACGCAAAGATTTTCACTCGTCGAATTCTTGATTTCTCGACGCCCTTTCGATACCCAGCGAAAAAAAGATAAGATCGATTTTAGCTCGATCGATTCAAAGATGGATCGACGAATGATGGAAATAAACGCGTCGCCTCTCGAATTCCAACGAAGGCACGTTGTATTAGGTTGGTGCATTCGTTTCCACCTTTTCAAACCAACTCAGCAATTTTCGATCGTTGACAGTATTCTCCCCAAACGCCTGGTTTACATAGCGTGCACCTTTTGCAGCATTATTGTCAAGCTTATACCGATATAAAGAAAATTACACGAATATCGGTTGAATTCGTATCCTTACGAAATTAAAAATAAATAAAAAAACGGAACACTTTTGAGAAAATCTTCTTTGTCGAAACGTAACTCTGGCAATGGATAGTACGACTATAAACGAGGTTATGTCAAAAAGAAAAGCATAACGAAAAGAAGGAGACGAACGTTCACGCGTAAAGAAAATCCGACATTTCATGTGCACCGACCTAATAGAGCATCGAGTCGATCGGATCGGTGAAAGTCGTAGTTACGCGTACGCATCTCACGTAGAATCGTCGTTGTCGCAAGATTCGAGAACGATCGCATAGCGTTTCTCGTCCCTTCGTTGGTGTCGCTCGGTACGTTGCCTCGTTAGGTAACGGTAACGCGCGATCGAAACCCATCAAACTGGCGTCATCATCCCTTATTGGAGCGCGATGCGACGTCGCCATGTACAGCGGGGACGAGCGTATCTCGTGATCGCCGCGCGACCATAGAAAATTCCGTGATGAGTTTCGGAAACGCGAGGCTATTTACGAGAAACGAATAACAATGACGCTCGTGGCACGAACGCATCGAGGGCCAGCCAAGAAGGGAGGCGGACGAAGGGGAACGCGCGTTAGGACGCAATGACGACTCTGGAATATTTTAACGCGTCGAACCGAACGTTCCGTTTATTAATTTTATTATATCCCTTTTACGTGAGACCGAGACTCTATTGCTTCATTCGAATACTTACGAGTCCGTGTGATCGAGTAAAATTCGTCGATTCGTTTAGAAATTGCTTCTAATGTTCCCTAACACCGACTAGCCTCTTAGGAACGTCGCGCCACTAGCGCGACTTGCTCGCTCACCGTTTGAATCGAGTGATCGTTTTCGCACGTTTATGTCTTCTTTCGCCTTCACAATATTTTAAAACGGTGTAAACGATATAAAAACAGAATAAAGAATAAAGTCTTTGTTTTTGATACGCCAGTGTCAGGTCTGAATCGTTGCTTTTCGTTCGAATAATATACCATTTGCTCTATTCGACATGTCCATTCGTATCCATATAATACGCTTTAAAATATGTCATATAAATATAATTATAAATATTATCAATAATTATAAAAATTGCTGAAGCTAAGGCATATGTATCGTGCCCCTAAGAAAAATTCTAATTTAATCGAAAACTTGCCAAAATTCAGTCGTGCCTAAGAGATTAAATTTCGACTTTCCACGATCAAAAAACGAATTTAACCACGTAGCGACGAGTTCGAGACGGGGGAAAAGTTGGAGTCGGAGTGGAAAAAGGGAAGCGCGCAAGGGTGCGGGATAAAAAGAGGCAGGACTGGACACACGTGCCGTTGGACTCACGACAATCGATATTCCTTCGCGTATCCTTGGCACACATCCGTTTTCGCGCCAAATACGGAGGATACTCGATGTTTACGCCGGGCAGCTCGACGCGGCGGTTGACTTTTTAACCGAACCGATGGAGGGATTCGCGCGGTGCCGCGCGCCCGCCCGTGAATAACAAGAGAAGCTCCGTCGAGACGTGCGACGATTACGAGAGGAGCTACGAGGCGGCGGCGGTCGCGTCGAACCTTACAACGAGGAACTACTTAAAAAGACCACGACGGGATTCGACGTCTTCATTTTCGGCGACAAGGCGCGACGTGCCACGTTTTCAATCTCGGTTTTCGAAAATCAAAATCTAACCAGAAACGTCTAAGAGAAATTCTTCGGAGATCCGAGAGAAAATTTCCTTTTCTCCGAATACGGATTTTTCTTTAATTTCCAAAATGTTTTGACTGGTATATCCTCTCGAACGAAGGAAATCGCGTATGATTTTGACACCTGGAGAATGACACGAATTATTTATGACATTTTTTCTATGAAAAATTATCTTCTTTACCGTTTAACGCCTTCTATATCAGACCGATTTTTTAATGAATTTTCTTCGCCACGAGAGTCGTTTCCGTTCAACGATTTTGTTCGATATAGTTGGAGCATTAATGTGGTATTAAAACGAAATTTTAATAACGAAGCAAAGATAAAACGCGTAAGACGTTTCGAAGAGGAATCGTCTTAATTGTACTTTCGATTCTTACCAGAAAACTCCGATTTAATTTATTTCATTTATCCGTCTCTGAATCATTGAGTCGCCTCGCGCGGAAGGTAAGCGAGCCGACCATCGGATCCGTCGCCTTTGGCAACGACATCGTCGAACAAAACGAGCCGAGAACGAATCGACCTCGAGATTACGTCGGTTCTCTTATCCCACGTGCAAACGAGCGCCGTTTTGTTATCGTGCATGGAAGAAACCTATGGTTTTCCGGGGTACAGGTATTTCCTCGATTCGAGGACAAGTTCTTATCTCTCGTCTTACGTGAAAGGGCGTCCGTTCGATAAGCTCGACGGTCTTTTCAAGTTCAAGGTGGTAGTCTCGAGCCCGAGATAAATTCGAAACGAGAAAAGACGAAACGCGTTCCTTTGCTCGCCACGACCACCCAAATTAGGAATTCGATCTCGATAAAATTCTTTCAACAAAGACGCCCGAAGAAACGCTTTCACGTAAAACTCTGATGCGTATCTGTGTGTCTAAACAAAAACAAAAAAAAAAATAGATAGAAAATACGTAAAAAAAGCAATGAAAAATTCTCGGATATCGAATTAGATTTGCAACAGTATTTCAGCGATTTATTCGCCAGACATTTTTCTTCGTTCCTCGAGACGATCATAATTTTCTTCTTCCGAGTGGTGGACACGATTCGACCGATTCGTAGACGACCAGGCCCGCCTGCGAAGAAGACGACGACGACGAAGGCCTTGATTTCGAGTAAAAAAAAAAACCATCGTTCCACAGAAACTCACCGAAGACACTCTCGGAAACGAGAGCTTTTTTTGCCGGAGGAGTTCGTTCGTATTCGCCTTACGGAATTGATTTTACGCGGCGCCGCGTCTTCCTTCGTTCGTCTGTCGCCTAGTTCCGCCTCTCGTCGCGCTCCTGTCGCACGAAACACCACATCTGCTCCTACGACGCTTAGGATTCTCTCTGTCTCTTTCTATTTTTTCCTCCCGGGCTTCTTTCCTTCTTTCGAATCTCGCCGCGCGCGAAGAGAGAACAGAACGCGCCTTATGTCCTTCTTTGGAGGCCGGCCGATATACGGCGTGCGCGCGCGCGCCACGCACCATGTATATTATACGTATAAATCACTCGCGTCCCACGGAGAATTTATGCGTTTCTCCGTGGGACGCGATAACGGTACGGGAGGAGTACGTGGATGTACGTTTCAACGTTAAAACGCGCCGAGGGTTCGTGGACGAGTTCGTCAAATTAAGGGCACGAGAAAGGACCCTGCGAGTCAGTCGGAATCGTTCCTTCTTCGACACTGACGCGTTCTTTTTCAAAAATGATGGAGAAGGACTCGGGATTTAAAATGTTCGAGAGCAATGACTCGAAGACATTCGAATGCGAGGCAAGCCACCGGTCGAATAGTAGCGCTTAAACCGTGCGAAAATGCGAAATTTCGATGAAATCTAACTATCCGATCTAATTTAAGTAATTAGATTGCTATAGAAAAGAATAACGTTAAATTGCGGACTTTAATCGTTCGAGAACAAGGACTCGCTACTGCTACTGAAAGTAATTTCGTTTTTTCCCAACAGAGGATTTAATTAATTTATCGAATTCGACCGTTTATGACCGCTTGAAATGCTATTAAAATAAAAACAAAACTAAATTACTTTCCGAACAACCTAATAATTTAAGTAAGCTACTCGCGTGCGTTGACGCGTCCTAATAGCATGTATACGTCTGTAATTTTTATTGTATTTTTGCACGATAGTAAGTATTCGGCGAAATGTCGAAGAAAGAAGCGTGAAATAAAAAGTCGACGTTTAAATTCGTTCGTACTCCGAGTCTCTCACGCGTCGTAGATAGAAAAGAACGCAAGTTGAAGAATCCGAGTCGACGAACCCGGCATTGGTTCGGATTTGTTACTCGTTCAAAGGAATTTGTATTATTCGACGAGCTAGAAGACGTCGTTACTAAAGCATTTCTAAAGCAATCACCCCGTGCGTCTCTTGCATACCGTCGTTACCTACTTTATCTTCTTCCTTCATTCCCTTGTCCCTATTATTTTTTTTTTATTCTCTCCAAGAAGAAAAATCTGTCGAAGAAGGCACGATCGAAACGCGAGCGAGTTCCTTTGAACCACGGATTTCAACGCGCGCGGGCAACTCGGCCCCTCGTAGAGTCGGTGTCGCGCTTTGAATTGCGGTGATGCTCGTATCTTTTTTGCCGCTGCTTCAAATAGAAAGAAAATCGAATACGTCGCGAGCCGGAAGAGCTCGTCGGACGGTTTCGCCTCGCCGCGTTTCGATTCGATGTGTTTGAAATCGAATGGTGTTTGGAAATAAATACGATTATCGTGTCTTTTTTTGGATCAATGAACCAAAGTTCGTTAGTTTGTATTGTTACGAAAGGAAAGTTTCTACGAATTTGAAGAAAATGAAATGAGAGTCTGTAAAGCGATTTTTAATCAAAGTCGACTATTCGAGTGTAAGTAACGCGTGTCCAAGTTTCGTTCGAGTTCGTCCAAAGTGGAACGGATTGGTTGACCAATTTGGGCGTCCTGCGCTTCACTGCAGTCTATCAAAAATATATATTACAATTTTATATTAATATATATATATATTAATTTAATATTACTTCTAATTTTTCCGTTCGATTAGTATTCGGCTTTAGAACTGGTCGACTTTCAATTTAATTGCATTTATTCGATCTAGTGTATTTATCTCACGTTAAACGTCGACTTCGACGTAGGGCTTTTTTTATTTCTTCGTTCGAATTTTCGCGAAGAAGCTTTGCACTTCGAGGGCGAATGCATTTGTATGTATTCTTTGTACCACAACGATACGATAATCGTGAGAAAAGGAAGGTGCTATCGGTTCGGCTGTCGAGTGAAGACAGAAAGGCGCGACTCTCACGCGCGAGTCTCGCGTTCAAACTGCACGAATTTGCGTTACGATTCGCGAAAACGCCTCGATGCATCTTTCGCATACGAGAGCTTGGCCTCGTCGACTCTTCTTCGATCCAAGTCACGAGTCCGACGATTCGCGCGAAAGATCGCGACGAGCCTCGAATTTTCAAAGACCGACTCGATTTGTCCTTGAAAATCTCACGGACTCGGGAGGACGAGTATTTTTTTCTTTCTCTCCTAAACTCAAGTCGGATACGAGTCGAGATGCCGGCACTGTATTTCGACCGGTGAATATCCAAACTTCGCATTATTAATTTTTTCGATCGTTCGAATCTTCAAAATTCCACAAAGTCGAAAAAACGAGTATTTTTTTTCTGCGAGCGTTGTTTTCGTCTCTCCTAACTCAAGATGGATACGAGTCGAGATGCCGACATTGTATTCGATCACGAGCCTCATAAATTTACGCGTTTCGACCGGTGAATATTCGAACTTTGCATTATTACTTTTTTCGATCGTTCGATCCTTGAAAATTCTACGAAATCGAGAGAATGAGTATTTTTGTTGCTAGCATTGTTTTCGTCTCTCCTAACTCAAGATGGATACGAGTCGAGATACCGACATTGTATTCGACCACGAGCTTAATAAGTTTACGCGTTTCGACCGAAAAATCTTCGAACTTCGCATTATTAGTTGCCCGAATTATTCATTTCGCTTATTAGTATTTCTGATGGTAAACCTTGAGTTCGACCACGAGACAAATTCACACGTTCCAATCAGTGAATTTTCAAACTTCGTCCTTTCGATCGATCGATCGTGGACAAGCTTTCCTGTTTACTTAAAGGTCGTCGATACTCCGACTGTCGAGTTCCTCTGGCGCGATAAATCGCCGCGAAGATCGACGAAGATCGAAGGAAGGAGCAACACGTGGGTTTCCTCGATCCGTCCGTCGTCGGCAGTTCGACGACGGCGACGACGACGCTAAATAACGTCGCTCGATCGCCGTAATGGACGGTTTCCTGAGCAGACGGCGGTCGTACGAGTGACGAGGCAGCAGATGCATAATCCGCGTGTCCAATGACGCGCGCGACCGACGAGATTGAAAGCGTGCGGCCGAGTGAGAGCGAGAGCGCACAAACGGGAGAGAAAGAGAGACAGATGCGCGTATATACGGTGACACAGAGGCGGAACAAGGTCTCTTGACCCCGTGGTCTCTCGAATAAGGCGCGACGACACCTACCAAACACGCGAGAAGAGTCCAGACGGACCACCAACACCACCGCGAGAGACGGAAGGAGAACGGTGTCCAACCGAAAGTGCAGAAAAACGAGCTTGAAAATTTTTCTCGACGTCGTAGTAACAAAATTGAATCGAACTCGAAAACTGGCTCGAATCAAGTATCGAATTTCGTCCGAAAAACGATGACCGATAGACGTCAGTATTCTCGAAGTTCACGTCGAGAATTCAGTAGTTCAAAATGAAATATCTATGGCCCGGTCGATGAATTTCAGAAATGTGGAAATCGTAGGCGGTGTTCAACCGACACCAGTCTGGAAAGAGACACTGCGAGCACCAAAATTGCAGAAAAAAGGAGCCGAGAATTTACCGCGTTGTCGTAATAACAAGATTGAAGTTCAAGGACCGACTGGAGTCACGCACCGAATTTCAGTCGAAAGACGATAGCCAGTTTGATGGAAGGCCATGCGTCATCGAATTCAGTAGTTAAAAACAAAATATCTTTGTCAAACCAACATCAGTCCGCAACAAGAAAACCTAGAATAACCTGGAGAAACCTAGAAGACACCTAGAAGAAGGAAGTTGCAAATGGATCGCCATTTCGTTTCCAGACGGTTGAATCAAGCTCGGAGGCCTATTGGAACTTCGCGAGGAATGTTAATCTAAAGACGACAGCCAGTTTCGTGGGAAACGCGTCCTTGATATCTAGAATCGCCAGTAGCGTTGAATTCGGAATGTCGCGTTCGAACGAAAGTCGCCTTTCGCGATGTCGCACGACGATTCCTCTCATCATCGAATCGTCTAGGGATTTCGAGTAATTTATGGAATTGGAGAATTACCTCGGATTCCTATCGCCCGGTTGCCGATCGAGCACCGCACCGACCGAATACGGTTCTCCGACGTTTCTATTTTCGCTCTTGGCGAGTCTGACGACGTTCGATGTCTAAATTCGGAGGTTTAGAAATTCCGTGCGCCGTACCTTCGCGATCATCGGTCTCACTCCGACTTCCATCTCTACCGCGAGCGTGCGTGATCACAGGCAGTCCGGCGTCTCGAAAAGTGGATCTCACGATCGAAGGCAACAACGAAGAAATTTCACGAATGTGGTTCCCAGCGGGACTCTATGTTTGGATCAATTCGAACGTTACTTCGCTCTCGTTCTAAGATCGACTAAAAATATACGTTCTAAATCGATTTGCTCTACGTCAACTTGACTCGCTGAGCTTCTCTTCCTTTAAAATTTTCTGCGAAAAACGCCATTTCCTCATCGCATTAATTATATTTACGAGTTTAGTATCGTAGAAATCGTGGTTTACCGAGGAATATTGATCACTAAAAATTGAAACACATTTTCAAAAGTAAGGAAATGACTGCATTTCAGCTGACCGAACTCGCTATACTCTCACTCTCATTCTCAATCCAACTTTCATTCAAAATTTAACTCTCAGTCTGCTTCTAAAATCTGACTTCAATTCTGGATCCTTTTCCATATATCCACTCATCCCCTCTCTTCTCTTCGCACGCACACGTCACGCACACGTTTGTCCTTCCAGGGTGATTCCTCACGCGTAACTGTCTTCGCACTCTTTCGTCGCCTAAAACAAACCTAGGCTTGACAAAACCAGAGAGACTAATAAAATCTATATCTACTCCTCTCAAAGATTTATCTCTGTTTCCAATCACATTTGTGCACCCATAAACAGACGTTTTTGCACTCTTTCCTTATTTCTTCGTTTCTTACGTTCTCTCCGAAACCTATTTTATTTTATCGTTATTTTATTTTTACGTTGTTATATTTATCGTTGTTCGTATTGAATTTTCAAGTTGACCCACCTCGTACTCTCCAGTGAATTGCTTCGAAATCTTGCGATTTTCGTGGGAAGAAACCCAAACGGACGAAAAGTACTTCGCGATTCGTGGCGAACGAAAAAGGCACCGTTCGATCGCGTCGAGGCGATCGATCGAAAGCAAAATCACCTTCGCCTATAGGCGTTCGCGTGCCAACGCGTGTCGTGGGTTCGCGCTTCGAGGCATCGAACGATCAGTAGTTTTACATTCGGATTGCGAAAGGAGTCAGCTCGCTGGTTAGCCTGGCAGCCGGCTAGCCAGGCGATAGTGTCGATGCTCCTTGCGTACGGAGCGCGTGGGCGCGCCATCCTGACCTAAGAGAATACGACGACGATGCCAGGGCGGTGAACGACTCCCCACCGCCGTCTCGTTTTGACTTTTAACACGGTGGAAGGAGGCCGAAAATAGGCAGTCTTCTTCTCACGCATCGATGTAGTCGAAACGATGAAACTGTCGTTCGGGTTCGATACAAATTGAACGGTTCAATTTGAACCGAGACAGTCCACAAAAATGTTATCGATGTTACAGTTACGGTTGACTTGAGTTAAGTTTGGAAGATATCCAGCTGTTTAAAATAAATAGATCAAAGAGTCCAAAGGAATGTTACCGACTTTTAAATCACAGGTCACCTAAGTTGGGCTAGGACGATATCCAGCTGTTTCAAGTAATCAGATCAGATAGTTCAAAAGAACGTTATCGATGTTCGAGTTACGGTGACTTAAATTAATTGGCTTGCACGATGTCCAGCTATTCAGTAGCTTTCGCTACGGTGGTTTGTTCCACCAATGTCCGCCTGTGAGCGGGTCCCGCGCCAAAAATCGTACAAGAGTAACTGTCATGTCTAATTAGCCCGCGATGCTGCCGGCTATAACCGGCGTCCGTCTTTGCGACTCTCATCTTGGAGGGCCACTATAGCGGCCAGTAGTAGCGAAAGGGTTAACGAAGCACCGATCTATAATAGTCAGGAACGGTCACCCAGAACTGACCGAAGCGCCATTTAAGATCGTTGAATGCGCCACGTTTGGCGCATGCATCACAGTTTGGCCACCCCTGGTCTATGACATGGAGGAGAAAGAAGATCGAAACGATTTGCTGCGCTGCTTGGACGTTCGGAAGTCGTCAGTGGGAAGGACGTCGACCGTCCTCCTCCTCGTCAGCCAGGCTGGGACTTCTTCCCCGGCGCGCCAGTCGCTTTGTCGTTCCTCGTCGCGACGAGAATCGCAAAAGAGAAGAGCACGAGCTCGCGGTGTCGGCACCGAAGGACGCGGTAGCGCCATCCTTAAATGGATTCCGGGAAAGCGGAGGAATGAATTACGAAAACGACGACGCAGCACGTGCGCCGCTTCCGGCCTCCCGTCGAATCGACACGGCGCTTTACCCCCCACGAGACGGAGACACGTAGTACTTTTTTCAAACTACGTGAAACGCGTTTAAAGTCTCTCTCTTCCTTCGAGGATCCGTGCGACGAGATAAGGACGACGACGACGACGACGACGACGACGCTCACGCCATCGTGGGATCGAATCGAATCGCGTCGATCGAATGGAGGCTGTAGCGAAATGATGGCATTTTTCTTTATCGCGAGGGAAAAGTCCAAGTCGGCAGTTTTTTTTTTGCAAGAAAACTTTATTCCGTGTGAAGAAATCTCATTTAGGAAGACGTCTTATTTCGAAGGAGAATGCAGAGTAGATTGGCTTGTTTATGACTCGAAGACTGAATTACGTCACGTTGAGTCGATCGGTGGAAGATCCTCGTCACTTTGGACAGCGTTGTTTTAGAAACAACGCAAGAAGAAAGTCCCAGCTGTTTTCGCATTAAATAAATTTCGTTTGAGAGAATCTCGAAAGACGTCTTATTGTATTTGGAAGGAGAAAACAGAGCAACTTGACTTCTTTATGATTCGAAGATGGAACTGTGGAAGATCCTCATTCACGTACCGTCGGTTTTGACAGCATTATTTTAGAAAATTTGTTCCATTTCTTTTTAAGTAAATATCGCGAGAGGAAAGTCCTAGTCGCAGTCGCACGAAACAAATTTCCACTAGCCTCAGAAAATTTCAGCAGATCAAGAACAACTTCTTGGAAAGGAAACTGAGTGACATTCGACCAACTGGGCCAATAAAAAAAAGAATTGCCCTTCGACGCCTCCGATGGAAAAAGTCGAATTTTCTACGATCCTTTCGGCATCCCGATAAAAAAAGGCCGCGTTGCGCGTCATTGACGCGAGGAAGGGGCGGCGACAAGGCGCGAGAACGATATCGGAATGGCGAAACGCAGGATTTCGCAGGGTGGGTGGATCGTCGTGCGACCGCGGAGGAGCGCCTTAACGATTCCATCGTCGCGCGTATCGCGTCCCATCGATCGATTCGCAAACATCGTCCGTACGATCTCACGCATCAAAAAGCTACCGACCATGCTCGAGTCGTTTATAGTTTCGCATCGTATCACGCGTCGCTTTACCTACCTTTTATCGCGACTTTCGTTTATTTTTCTCCAGCACGTCGCTCGTATATTTCGTACGTGAGCCGCGCGATCCTCGTATACGTGTCTTCGTTCGTCCACGACGGCGATTCTCCATCGATTGGCGAGTTACGCCGTCCGAATGCGAGTCGCGCGACGCGCGGCACGATTCCGAAGTCGCTCGAACGACCAAAGGATTTACGATGCCGCGAAACGACTCTGCTTTTGCTAATTGCAACCACTGACCGAGCCTAGACCATCGTCTGTACGTTATGTATGTTCGAACGAGCGCGATCGATCGTAAAGCGCTCTTACAGGAAGGACAGATTCGTTTCGAGATTTTATTTCGCCGCTTTTATGTGGTTTCTTTTCTTTTTTTTCCTTTCGAATCCATTTTTTACTCGTAAAGAAGACACGAGGTTTTAATTTTCTTCCTGGAAAAAACAAACGGTAGAAATCATTTCTTTTTTTTTAATCGAATAAACGACTATGACGTTTATAAAATCGAACGAATCGAATTAATTTTTCCTTCCTCGTTCGAGTGTGTTCGCGGTTACAAGAAAGATAGATCGGACGAAGGATGGAGAAGATCGCCTTGAAGTATTATTTTATCGCCATTTTGACAGTTTCACGACGCTTTCGGAGGTGGTTTAGGGCGATTCCGGGAAGATCGCTCGCGCACCCTCGGTCTCGGCGCTGCAGGAAAAATAGTACGACGAGCATTCTTCCGTCGTCCAGAACGCGTCCTTCGACTAATCCGCACCAGATGCCCGCGTTCCCTGCGTACGAATCTCGTATCGCGGCGAAAAACAATCGCCTTAGGCTCACCAAAGAAGAAAAATAATCGCAGCGAGATTTAAGAAGGTTAGTCCTACTTAAGAAAATTGTGAAAAGGAATAGCAAAGTCCTTCTGTCTTTGTCGAAGTTTGCCGTGAGATTTTTGACGCACGTCGAACGAATCGTTTCGATTAAAAATTAGGCGATAAAAAATAATAGAGTTCCTCTTGGTCTTGCTCGTTGTACGGCTTGAAAATAATTCCACAGTTTCATACGACTGGACGATTAAGAACGATGAAAGTAATTATTAATTTAACGACGGCAATGGCTCGTGAAAGGGAAGATTCATCGTGGAGGCGCAAAACATTTCGTAAAAACAGCTAGAAAAAAATAAGGATCGAAATAACAGGCGTGGAATCGTGCGTTTACAACGAAGAGACGTAAATTAATTTAGCGATGAAAAGGAGGGAAAAATGTAGCGATAGGTGGAGCGAGTCGACGGGAGCGACGTTGCAAATGCCGTTACTGGCATTACGCTTCTTCGACGAGTCATCGTTTATGTATCGTTCGTCTCGATCGGCATTGAATTTGCCAGTACTATTTAAACGGATGACGCGATGGAATTCGTGGACGTTCGAGCGGCCTGCCTCCCGGCTTAACGACGATCAATCGATTCGCGACGTAGTCGATTACCGCACCGACTCTCGTATCGATGCTTCGCGTAGGCGCTCCGACTATTCGCGTTCTTGCTCGACCGAACGCGAAGTCCCACCTATTCTCGGTCGCCTACTTAACAATAAACGTTTTCTTCTTCCCTCCGAAGGCTTCGAATGCTTCGCGAAAATCGTGGAACTGCGATGCTCGTTTTTCCGCGCTGTTGCTGTCGGTATTCTAAACGTCGAGATAACTAAATAACTAATTTACTTAAAATAAGAAATATAAAGATAAATAATAAATAAACAAAGATAGTCGTTATTTAGTTCTAGGCTAGAACGTCTAAACCCTTGGCGTGCCATTTTAAGGGCACGCACTGGGATTGCATGTGACTTTTGTCACACGAAGTGCATGCGAGTGTGCGCGTTGAGCGTTGGGTTTTCGTAGTAACCGCAAAGAAACAAAGTTTCCCATTTTTTATCATAAAAACAACATTAAAAAATTAAAAAATGACTTTCGGAACAACCTAATATTTGTGTGTGTATGTGTGTATGCCAAGAAACGGAAAACAAGTTTTTCTTTTGACGACGATCACACAGGCAAGCTGAGCGTGAATAATATTAGTTGTCTTCCGTATATTATTCGACTGCCTCCTGCTCAATGATCCCATTCGATCATCAATAATATATTACAAATAATGTACATTAATAAACGCTACGGTAGGACAAAGTACGAGGATTTAATTCTCGATTTAGCTCCTTTTCCTTACCTATTTCTTGTAAATCAAATGATCGTCAATGTAAGTCGCGAAAAAAATCCTCGGAAGATCCAAAAACAAAGCGACAACGTTAGCATCGAAGCTACGTCGACAATGTCGCTAGTAAATCCTTGAAAAAAATCTGTGCGTCTGTTGGAAGTGTCCGAAAACGTGAGACGAGTCGATAACGTTTGTCAAGTTGTGGCTATGAATCGAGCGGACACGAAAGCGTCGATCGATCGACAAACGACGCGTCGGAGGACCGATCGAGCGATCACGGGCGTCACCCATGGCAGAAGGAACGATTTTCTTCTCTCTCGTTCTCCCAGCGTTACCGAATTTTCCTTCTTCCTCTTCTCCGGTCGCGATGCTTTCACCTCGGCTCGCGGCTGAATTATTAACGGTCGAGGTGACGCGGGTCGTACGTTACCACGATATCGCCTCGGACAATATCACGGCTCGTAATACACGCCGCGGATCTCGATGCGAGCGCGTATAAATCTTTCTCCCGGTACGAAAGCGGAGAGAGACAAAATACTCTTGTCGCGGCGTCGACCAGCCGTTTACAGTCGCCAACGGCGGATCGAGGCGGCTGCCAGCGACGACGTCCTCTCGTTGTCGGTCGAAAGGCTAAGTCGAGAGGAGAGCTTGAGTCGACGATTCAAAGACGTTTGTTCGGTCGATTCGTCCTGCCGCGTGTCCGCGTGGACGGACCGACGCTCGCAATAGATCGAGATCGATATGGTGAGAGTGACGAAAGACGGGAAACGAAGATCGTGACGTAGATGTATCCGTCGTTCCTTCCTTTTCGCTCGGTTGACACTGAACGTACCGAATTTTCGTACACCTAATTAAACGGACGTTGATTTTGGGAAAAAATTGTTAATTTATCGAAGGAAATAACGTACAACATAATTATACTAATAACCTATATTTCCATTTTTATAAGCGATATAAACGATTAAAGTAAATTTTCAAAAGCGTTATTTGACCCCGCCTACGTCGGGCGCTGCAATTTCTGTTTCTCACCGTTAACCCTCCAAAGGGGGCAAATTCGCGTTACAAATATTCCGTAAATTTCTGCTTACCGTTAATATAATTAGTCCGTTGTTCTATAGCGTAAATTAAAAATTGACTGTTGAAGGGTTAACGGTAAATTAATTATTAATTATTAGTTAATAGCCAGTAGTCGATAGCGCATGTTTAACGATTGAAATGTCGCGCGCGTCCACGTAAATTATTTCGGCCTCGACGATCGAATGGATCGCAATTTGTCGAAGCAACTTTTAGGTAAGGCGACGTCTATTAATCGCTTGCGATTAGATCGAAGGCTGCGACGATAGGAACACTTTCTTTGGGAGGACGTTGGCAAAACCGTAGGAGCATCCTTCAGGCGTGACGTAATTTACGATGTCAGAAGAACGATCCGACGCACGAAATATCTGCTTCCGTCGAGTGTGCGTTTATATTTCGTTAAAACACCGATTTTCTTATTAATAGTTCCATCGAAATAAATAACACAAAGAAGAAAATAGAAAATCGCGTCGAAAATCAGACGCTTTTCGTACTGACCTTTCAAAATAGAAATCGAACTTCTCCAAATTTTTCAATTTATTATCGTCGTTCGATGCGATTTTTACTCGGCTCTTGCCAACGACCATTTCACTCTTGGTATCGATACTTTCGAAAGAATAAATTAGCGATAAAAATAAATGAAAACTAAGGCCAGTCGAGTACGGAGAAGGAGAGGAAAAAATCGGTAAAAATGTAGGGGGATTTTTTGGTTTTTCGGACACAAAGAAAAGCTCTTGTTTTTCCGAACGGCGCCCATTCGACGAATATGAAAGCGGTCTTTAGCACGGGGCTCCAGAATGGGCCCGCATGCGCGACACAAGGACCGACCTTAAGCGCACTCGACGACGTAACGTCTTCTTTACAATGAGCGATTCACGGCAAGGGTCGCCGCCTAGAGCGCGACAATGCGCGCTTGTTTTGTGATACAATGAATAATGCCGACGAGTGTGTCCCGTGCCATCGGAAGAGTGGCCCTCACGTGAGAAAACATTGGCGAACTTGGTGACGCGTACGCGTTGGAAAAGTCGGTGGAAAGGTCGACTGGTGAGCGTTAACGAGCTACCGGTTCCTTCCTCTTCGTTCTACTCGAGGCAAAAGAGCACTAAGGAGGACTGCCCTTTCCACGATCTTTGCATTTTTGCGCTTCCTAACGAGCTAGAAGAAAGAGTTTTAGAAAAGGGACGTCCTCCTGCTTCTTAGAAACTACTCGAGAGAGAAAGACGAAGATATTTCTCAAAAGGTAAAGGAATTACCGAGTTTGAAATGAATTAAGCCGTAGAGCTAAATTAGGTACGACGATGTTCAAAGGCGTAATTAATCGTTATTAGGTGCAAATAATCGTCATCGTTACAAAATTAAAAAATCCAGTTTTTTAATATTTCATACATAAATCAAATACGCGCAAGTTGAATCGATTTTTGTAATTTTTGAAAATCGAAAGTTACGTTTACTCTCTCTTCCGAGCTAAATACGTAACAATGACGCATGAGACGTAAATTTGCTCCTTCGGGAAGGTCAGTGGGATTTGAGACGATAAAACGCGATAGTGGAATTTTGACCGAGGAAAATCACGTTCTATTTACAATGTTAGTTCGTCAAATTAATTTGCAAAAGGAGCATGGGCGTCAGGTAAGCCGTAAGGAGTCATCATCGTTCATCGCATCGAGCACCTAAATGGTAGCTCTCGACAACGAGACGCGTTGTTCGAGGTATCAAAGGGTCGAGGAGCGACGAGTTGGAGGCAGAGAGGCAATCTACGATGTCAATGGAACTCGTGAACAGCGTTGCCATTATACGGAAGAATTTAAACGTCGTGTTATAGAGAAGTTGACGCAGTCAAGATTGTTTTTACTCCTGTTTCGCGTCGTCGAACGGATGATTTCCAGGCTTTTAACGCTCCACGCGTAAATCAGGCTGTTCTTGTTCAACGCGTCGCTCTCGTTGGGATTGGATCAAGAGGACGTTCATCATCGCGTCTGCCGATTTTATCAGGCGCAATTTTTCATCTCGATTGTCGTAATAATGATAAAATAATGATATTAATAAAATAATAATAATAACGTTTAAGTGGATATTTCGATGACTACAAGTTCGACGACAACAACAAAGTTTATACCGTTGACTTCAAAATCCAAATAAAAATTTCGTTCGAACGTTCGTCATCGTGAGTAATATCGACGTCTGGCTAATTTCTTTTTCTTCATCCGTCACAAAAGCCATACCTTTTTTTCATTCGTGACTCGATCCAAAAATGGAGTCGTCGAGTAACGCGATAGACGCCCAAGGCCGAATACTATTACGATTCCGCGGAGTGCGAACGATTATTATTGAACGCGTAACGGCAGACGTTATGATTTAATTGTCATGCCGATCTCGCGCGCAGAAGAAGACGAACTCATTCGTAGTCTTCGAACGAGTAAACCGCTGGACGATGCATTTTAACAAACGCATTTCTTTAAATATTTCTCGCGATAACGTTAAACGAATCTTTTCGATTTTTATTTCGAGATCCCTCGAAACATATGGACTTTCTCCGATTGTTTTCGAAGAATCGGAGGAGCAACGATCGAGAATTAACGCGTAACGTGGAAGCGCGAGAATACGAGCAGCTGGAGAAAGGATCGCGTTCCTCGACGCCTCTCCTCGTAACGAGAGACGATTTATCTTCTCCTCTTAGCTCGAACCAGGACGAAAAGCTGAACGAAAGGGCGTCTCGTCGGACCACCGTGCTCCAGCCTTTGAGAACTGGTTCCTCGATCGTTCGAGGATAGGGAGAAAGAGAACCGACCGCCCTGTTGGCCCGAAGCACGGCATTGGGATCGTTGAAAGGTGCGAAAGGCCGAGGTGGCACCGTTTCGAGAAGAGCGACTCGTGTATCGCGATAAGCGTGGATCCGCGAGTTCTCCGCTCGGTAGTAGGTATCAACGTTTGTCCGAGCGTGGATGCGAGTAGTCCTTCGTCTCTACTGCCATTTCTGTGGAGGTGGGACGGCCGGAGGGCTTTCAGACTCGTTTCAACGATAGGATCGAAAGACGTGCCGGCGATGTCATCGTCGCCACGTCGAGGTCTTTTCAGACGTTGAATTCGCCCTATGAAATATAACTTCTTCCTTGCGAGTTTCTCGCTCGGTAGTGGATGTCACGGTCGTATGAACGCGAAGCGAGGAGGTCTATTCAAGCTCGTTTAATCTTCTAAGAAATTCCATATGTCGACACCTATGCAGAGTCTGAAGAAAGCAAATATCCGATTTATCGATAGTCTCACAATTGTTACACGGAGTTAAGGCAGAGTATTATTCAGGAAACAGCTAGTACGGGACCTAATTGTGCTCTTGTTAGAAGAAAAAAGGCAATCTGTTAAGGCGAACCTGTTCTTCTAAACGTCAACCAACAATAAACGGATATATTTATATTTACCCAATATGAAAGATCAATTTCTCTTGATTTTATTTCTTAGCTTAATTTCGAATCGAGGGAGAAGTCGAACAGCGACGAGGTAAGCGCGAATTCGCAGGCGAGTAGCACCCGTACCCACGAGCTTCTACGGGCGCACGGAGCGAACGAAAGCGCAGACACGGGGATTAATTCGAGTACGAACTCACGGTTCGTTACGCGAGGCGCCGTGACGCGTACCGAGCGTCACGCCGGCGCAACCGCGCGTTTAACGTCGTTACGTTACCTCGTGCGTTAGCTCCATTAGCATATCCGATCGTAAGTACGCGATTCAACGCGGAACGAGATAATTAAGGAAGATCGAGCGAATCGATGCGTGTCATCGAACAGGTTCTCCTTTTTTTCCCCTTTCGCTTTTGTTAGTCGACGTTTAGTCTACGAAACGAAGTAAGTTTTTCGACTTCTTCGTTTCCCTTTTCAAAGAGATTCCCGACGCGTCTCCAACTTTTTTTTTTTATTTTATTTCGAGAATTCCCAGGAATAGATCGAATATAGATTTTCTTGCGTATAACGAATACATAACGTTTAATATCTTAACCCTTTTAGTGCCAGACGCAAAACTAATTCCTATTCGAGAAATACGAGACGCATAGACTGCTTCGATGCATTGAAAACGCAGTAAAGACATAGTTGCATATAAAAGTGCAGTTAAAACTTATCGATTGTTATTAAAAATTCGTGCGCAATGTTTTCTATCGGAAGTAATTTGTAGAGATCGGTTTCGTTGATCGACAAGTGATCATATACAATAACAAAGCAAAGGAAGTAAAGGATTTGGCTTTTTTTTACGCGGACTTTTGTTTTGCAAAAGACTCGGTTATTATCTAAGCGATTAAGAAAAGTTGTAAACAAAAAATTAATAACAATGCCGACGAAACAGAGGAACACGCGTCGCTCCGTCCGTCGACACACACATACACGCATAATAACAAGGAGTGAATACCTTTTGTTCCAACATTTATCATCTCACGTAACGTCTACGACATACTCGTATAAATATGTCAAATATTAATGTTAATATTTGACATATTATGTTTGACAGTTGACGTTTATATGTTAATACGCCGTGTTTTGTTTCAAAATACATAGCACAAAATTATATTACTATTTATATACACAATTTGTTATGGTATTATATTATATAGCACGATATAGTAACTATATTACAGTTTTATAGTGTATATAGTACACTTACCTGATATATCGAAGAGGTAGGAGAGGTGATGACCGATCGGCAGGTCTTCGGTGTTCCAGCACCTCGAAGTTCCGTCCATAATCGCACTTCACTTCACTACACTTCACTTTATTGCACTGTACTACGCGACGCGACGCGACACGACTCGACGCAAAACACGCGTCGGAATTACGAGTATTATTTCACCGATGTTCACGCGACGACGATCGGTTACGAACTGACACTGCTTAGAGTCGGTCGCTGTAAGACACCGAGCAAAAATAAAAAAAAATGAAAACATCGTAGTTCGATGAATTGTTATTGTTGTCATTCGGAAAGTAAATCGATTATAAAAACTCCTATAAAAGCTCATCTCGGTTCATTTTATTTTTGTTATTGAAAGGCACTTATATGAGCAAAAAATGGCCTCTGATAACTGAGTTTCCACTTCAAAATATTTCTACCTCAAAATGACAAAAAATATTTATCATTGTCAACAACATACGTAGTTACAGCGGTTTAAACGAAAACTGCATCTTCGCTGCGTCTAGGCAGTCGCATCTCGAACGAGATATGTCGTCCTTCGCGCGTCTCGAAACCTTTCCAAACAACGATGGCACTAAAGGGGCTAACCAAGGATGACGAGTTGTCTCGTCGTGTTCGAAATTGACCTATTCGACGTATTGGAATTTTGGACGAGTAATTAGCCCAAAATTTTGCTAGCTAATTGAAATCTAGAAATCTCGAAATAATTCTACGGTTTCGTAGACATTTCTCGAAGCTCGTAATTCCTTCGGAGGACGCGTTTACCGATTTGCATTCGTCGATCGTGAAATCGTGGATCCGCCTTTGTTCGATCCCGAAGGAAGAACGAACGTTCGTTCGAGCGCGTCACGTCTTTCGCATCTTTCGGATTCCGTCGCGTCGCTCTCACGAGTATTGCGTTCGCTCGATTTTACGAGCGGCACGCGCGCATCCACGACGAGCAACCACGCGGAATTGACGATGATCCGTCTCGATCGACTTTTTAGCTGGCTCGAAAGTAGGAGAGAGTCGCATGCTTCGATCCTCTCGGTCTCCTTCCGCGTTCTCGGCGCGTATCGGTGCGTCGTTTTCCGATTCTTCGGTGCGCGGTTCTTCGATAACGCCTGGAAGGAGGGACGGCCGACTGCCACGGCGCCGACTCGAGCGTCACGCGACATCGATCGAGATCGAACGGCCGATTGCCACCCGGTCGGCACGAAACAACCTCCGCCCGGATCGAATGGAAGGCGTTACTCGCGCTTTTATCGAGACGACGACAGACATTAAGCATTCGCATGTTTTTTAGATCGCTTTAAATGTCATCGAAGGATCTTATTAGGAATACATCGGAATATTTTGTTTAAATAATCGTCCGCATTTTTAAACTCTTACGGCATACGGAGCCAAAGGTTCGACGATTTAACGATATTCTACCAAGTTCGTAATGTTACATTTTTCCTGATAACAAATCAGTATGACGAGATAGCTATATATATATAAATTGTAACGTTTATTAATATATATTATCCGTAATATATTATTAACGATTGAATGGGATCACTGAGCAGGAGGCAGTCGAATAATATACGAAAGGCTTTATTATAACAGTAATTGTAACGACTCATTTACGCACACGGCTTGCACTATATATATTTATATACGAGCCTCGCTTTGTTTTAACACTTTGCACCGGTATTTAGATTTCTTAGGAATTTTCATTCGTATTCGATGAAAATGAAAACATTTTTATGAGAACATATTACAAGTTAACTTGCCGGTTTGGTAGAAAAAATATATATGAAAGTATAATAATAAAATGTAGAAAGACGAGTGTATGGCGACATACGAGCGCAACGGTAAAACGTAAGAGACGTAGGAGTGGAAAGGGTTAAAGTGTACCGCACGTGCTATCGTTAAACGCGCGTCGGACTTCGGAGGAAAGTTGTCGCGCTTCGGTCGTTCCCTCGGATTTCCCCCTTTTCCGTTGACCTCGTTCGTCATACGTCGCTATTACACGAGGTCGACGGTGTAACCACGAAAGGTATGTCGAGCATTCGTGCGCCGGTCACGGTAAGAGCACCGAATAAATTCAGGAGCGGAGGCTGCGGGTTGCTTTCTCCTCTATCGAAGGGTAGGATTTCACCTCGAAACAAACGCACGAAACGAGTATTTTATGTAAAGAGGTTAAAACGTTAGGGCGACGCCGATTTTGCTAGACTTTACAAGTATAGGAATAATACTAAAGTTTAATTAATTAAAGTTAGATACCAAACAAAAATTAATCGTATACCAAAGCATACGAATAATTAAACAGATGAATACGTGGTCGGGAATAGTAAGAAGGCGACTTTAAAAAATTACGACATTTATTTTTTAATCTTGACATTGCCGGTCCCACGCGCCGACGAGAGTCGGTCTCTCGAACGAAAAGTTCACTGTCAGTCCCCAGTGACTGACGCCGCCTAAACGGAAACTGTTTCGGATGGATCGCGAAATAACCCGTGTCTTCTACACGGGTCTTCGGTTAATTTATTTTTAAATAAAGTTTTGTAACGATCACTATAAAACAATTTTTTTTTAATAATACCTAAAGTGCATCCTATTTTACAACTTTTAAAAAATTCGTACAAATTATTATTTTAAGTAAAAAAGTTATTATAATTATTGAAAAAGATACTTTTCCATCCTATTGTACAAATTCTGAAAGTTTCACAAAAACTGCTTCGTAAATAAGAAAGTCGTGATGATTTTAGAACGAACAAGTTCGCCCAGAAACGCGCGGTCTCACACGTATGATGTCTTACAGATTTCTTTGCGTCCTTAATGCGTCGATCGGACGTCACCGTCCAAATCGAATTCAGAAATTATCGACGAAGATGACGGTCGATTGGAGGAGACTAAAAGCGCGTTCCGAGAAGCGGCGCGACCGAACGCGGATCCCTTTGTCCTCCGTCGCCGTACGAGCGACGACGTGCGTCCGTAATTGGCGTAACGAGCGCAACGAGGTCGATAAGACGCGCGACCACTCGTTCCTTCGATCTATCGACGGATCGATCGAGTCCCTCTTCACTCTCGCATTTTATTATCTCGATGCAAAGAAATTCGCTCATCGGTACTGACGAATCGTCGGTAAGGTCGGACCTCTTTCTTACCACCCACGCAAAAAGGCGAAGATCGAAGCGTATTCGAGCAGCAGCGCGATCGCATCGTGGATCAAAACGGAATAGAATTTCGTGAGCGACCCATTTTCGATTCGACGCGCCCGTCAGACACGTCCGTCATTACCGTGGAAGCGTGAAACACTCGCGACGCTCTCGCGTTATCCGTCTTAACATCGTCCTCGAGGAGCACCTCGTAATCCTCGGGTATTACGAGACGCCGCCGCTGCCATCGATGTCGTAATCGACTCACAATTTCGTCTACGAATCGCTGCTTCGACCCTACGACGCGACGGATCTCGGGAAAATTGGAAAAATTTAAAAAATTAAAAAATTTTTAAAATCTGACCATCGACGTCGCCACTTTTGTAACGATCGTCCGGCTTCTATTTTTCTACGAAGCTTCCGGATCAGGCGTAAAAGTCGAGGCGATGCGACGAGTGCGTGGATATTTATTTGTTTGGATGGAAGAAACGATACGGAGAGGATTTGGAGCGAGGAGACGGCGGAAATGCCGAGGGAAGCGAGCTCGATGAGCGAGCCGTGGCACGCGTCTGTCTACATCAGCGGAGGAGGCCTCGTGCGGCCGTACGCGCCGCTGATTACACGCACCTTGATCGTCGGGATCGTGAAAGAGGCCGAAAGCCGAAAGAATATTTCGAAGAACGTTTCCAAGCGACTACCGTGACCGAAAGGATCTCGTGACGCTGAAAAGAAGGCGCGAGAGTTCGTGCGTGTGTGTTTCTGTCTGTGCGAGAGACGAGCGGAATAAAACACGACGTATAAAGCCAGACCGTTTGTTTTATTACTCGAGTACATGTAGCAAGAAGAATATTATTGCACGGCTAAAAAACAAATCGCGATACGAAAAAAGACGCTTGATCAAGTCCAGAAGGTCGAGAGAGTAAACCTCGCATCTCGCCTTCGGCAACCGCGAAGAAATACGATGGCGGCTGGAGTGAAATGTTCATCGCGATAGAATAATAGTGGGAGTAAACGCGAGCGCGTTAATTTCGCGCCAACGTATTTATGAATTCGAAGAATCGCGCGATCGCATCGAGACGACGTCTTCGAATAATCGTACGTGAAGGATACGACGATTCCAACGAATCTTCTCCCCTTCGAGGAAAGATCTTCGAGGTTGACGTCGAGACGAATTCGATGCTGAATCCCATCATTTTATTTCCATTTTAACGCGACGAGCGCGGGATAAATTATTCGACACCGTACTTGAACTTCAACGACGAGAATGCGCGCCATGCACAGCGTGAGCGAAAAACGTCTATTTATATCATCGAATTTTTATTTGCGTGTCATCAATATTACGCAGTACGAACGAGCAATGTCATTTTCAACATTTTCAACTAAAGAGAGAAAGAGCTTAGTTCGGGTTTAGGGTGGATTTAGGCTGATTTTCTTTTTTCTAGATTTGGTTCGGGTTTGGTAACACAGTTTTAATCCACATTATACTTCCTATTCTCTTTGTAAAAACGAAGGTGATTTTAAAGCGAAGTATTCTCTTAGCAAAGCGAATGCGTATCTTTAATAATTTACTCGCGACTTTTTCCTCGGAAATTCTTACGTCTCGCAAGACGATCGTCTCAACACGAGCGACTATAGTCGCTCTCAGCGAGCGAGCGACCCAAAACGAACACGCGGACGTCTTACGTGCTGAAAACACGGACGAGATCCACCTGTCGATGAGAGGCGCCGCGCGTATCTCTCGATGAGCGAGGCATCGACTTAACCCTCTAAACAAATAGCCCCCGTTATACCTTCGGCTCTTCTCCTCCTCCTCCTCCTCCCTTTCTAACTTTTCGATCGTTTGTATCCCCCGTCGGAATTCTTTCGTCGACCACCTGTTGCTCTCGCGCTTTACGCGTCGTCTAGAAAGAAACGGTCGTTTCGCGGTGACTGGCAAAGCGCGACGTCTGCGAGGTGACTTTCGTCGTTGAATCGTGCGCGCGCGCGCGATAATGCTCGCTATTTCCGTAAATTCGCGCGAGAAAACGATTTTACATTTTTCTTCACTCGTGGAATGAGTGATAGAAACTCACCTTATAGTCGAGAGAGTCCGAAAAGAAAAGACGATCGAAACGATCGCACTTGGAAGAACGAAAAATCGAAGGCTCGATCGACGATTCCAAAACCTAATTCCAAAGAACCTAAAAATTCCCACTGTCTCACGGTAACGTCGTCCAATCGATCGCGAGTACGAAGAAAAATCGAAATACCGTGGAAACATTGGAAGGTCGTTTTTACAAGGAGAAAAAAATGACACACGTGGCTCTTTCACGCTCCTTCTTCGTCTCTTTGCCATGGAAAGGACAACGCGGTCGGAGAAAAATTGTGGAGGACGAGAAGGAGGTGGAAGAGAGGGAGAAGGAAGAGACCGAGGGCGGACACACCGCCACCGTCGTTGCTCGAGATTTATCGTTGGCCGATCGCGTCGACTGGTCGCCGTGTTTCTGATTTAATGGCGTTCGTAGGTACGTAGACCTTCCCGCCAGAAATAGTGGCGGGTGGCGTGCGTGTTTAGCATGCTAAGGCTCGATTAAATGGCGATACGAATAGCCAGGAAGAAGAGGAAGGTATGGCTTCGTAATGGATCACAGATCGCTCGGCGTGCTTCTTCATAATCGTAGTTATAAACGCGTAAATTTTCGCGCTTGTTAATTCCTTTTCTCGCAATCTTCCTTTCGCGCTTCCCGTCGACGGCTGACCAAAGCAAAGCGAAGCGGCGACGCGCGCTTTATCTCGCTCGCGCTCTTCTTGCAAAAGCGCGGATGCGAGGAGCGAGTCAGGCACCGCGTCCGTTTTTGCCCTGGTCTACGAGCACGCGGTCGTTGTTACCGTGCGCGGCCTAGTGCGCCGCGGCAATTAGAGAATTCAGATTCCAAACGATAAATCAGCGTCGCTAGCGAGCGCTCGAAATTGGCCGAGACCGACTCTCTCTTTCTCTCTTTCCGTCTTTATTTCGTCTTCACTCCTTCTGGCCGTTCGAAGACGATGAGAACGAACGCGTGAATTCTCTGTATTGCAAAGCGCAGAGAACGTCGTAGTTTCTGTGATTTTTAGGCTCGAAGTTTGGCTAGCTCGTAGGCTAGCAGATGTTTTAATTACGACAATTTTGAGAGTATAGATTGACGTAGAAATTCTCCGTTTCCTACAACATTGAACACGTCAAATTTCATGCGATTTCTTTAAACGTTCGACGTTGCGAGCATCGGCTAGATGTTTTAATCGTGGCGATTTTAACGTAATTAAAAATTGTGAGAGTAAAGAACGATATGGAAATTCTTCGTTCCCTGAAATATAGAACACGTAAAATTTTATGCGACTTTTTAAACGTTCGATACGACGAATATAAACGCAAATAGTGAGAGTAAAGAACGATGTGGAAATTCTTTGTTCCTTGAAACATGGAATACGTGAAATTTCATGCGATCTTTAAGCGTTCCAACTGGCAAACCCAGACGAAGAGATGATTTGATAATGACGACGTAGCACAAGAAAGAATCGTCCGACTAATTAACACGGAACTCGAACGGTCCGAAGTCATAAATAACGCGATAGAAATGAAACATCCGACTACGTAAATTTCGAGCCGTGGATTAAACGTAAAAGTCGTGTAATTTTCACAGGTACAAAACGGTGTTTCCGCCATCGTAGTAGTCGCTAATATCGAGTAACAGGGTTTCCAGCGAAACATTACAAATGAACGTTGTTATTCGAGAGAGACTCTTATCGATCTCGCGGTCTTATCTACGTTAATTTCGCGTAAAACGGAAAAAGATGGAAGAGATTAGCAGCGTCGGCGTCAGTTTGATCGATATCGTGGCAAGATCGATGGAACGAAGCTGGTGGCGGCGTAAGAAAGGTCGTTGGCTCGCGAGAATGCGTTCGCACGATACGATCGGTACCGCGAGTTCTCGGATACACGAGGATGCAGTAGGAGACGATAACGCGAATAACGAAGAGGAACGGTCTCCCTGATCCAAATAGATTTTATTCGTATCCAAAAATACGTTTACGAGCGTGTCCGCGGACTCCGAGCGGACGACGAATCATCTTCGTCCGGTTCCCTTGGACGATTTCGCGTTCGGCGACGTTTCGCGAGTAACGTCGCTAACCTCTAGAGCCTCCGGAAGGAAGGCGCTTAGATTTAGCGCCGCTTTACATTGTCCACTCTAACGAAACGCTCGGTGGGTGTTCGCTGATGATAAATCACCCGTGAGAAATGCTGAAACGCGTTTCTCCGATTTTTAAGATCGCTTCGAGTGGTAGAAAGTTCGCCAACTCGTAACTGGAGTCGAGTGCAGTAACTTGGACGAGCGTTTCGGCGTTACCTTTCCAGGGTCGAACGAAAGCAGTTTCAGAACGTAGGCGAGCCGTAAATCGCTCTTTTTCTTCATCGATCGCGACAAATTCTCATCTCGATCGCGTAATAAGGTGCAAATCGTACGGCAGACCTCCTTCGTACTTTGCAGCCCGCAAAAGTGACTTTTCCACGTCTTTGTTTCATTCCATTGAAAAGAAGACCGACTACGTCGTTCGTTCGCTCACGAAAAATATTCTCCAATCGTTGGCCTAACAAATTGTAATTCGTAGGAAAGCTCTCGTTGGAACTTCACGACTCACAAAATCGTAGAAACGGGCGACGACTCGTACTTGCTCGTGGGCTCGCCTAAAATATCCTCGGATCGTTCGCGTGGGTGTGTCGAGTCGAAATTGAAATGCTAATCCGCGGACCGCGCCTCTGCCTCGCTGAGGATTTGTGACGTCGTTTAAACGCAACTTCGATGAACTTGGCGATGAGTTACGAGCTCTTTTTTCTTATCGGGAGTAGCATCGAACGCAAGGAAGTCGTTCGTCGCGCGACATTCCCATTCTAATTTCGTTCTCGATCGTTCGTACGTTGCCTCGTTGCCTCGCGATTTTTCAAGGTCTTTCGAGAGAAGTTCGAAAGACTTCCGCTACCAATTGATTATGATCCGAGTGATTCTAAGGAAACGGTCCGTTCGGGACGTTCTTTTAAGATGGTACGAAGTACCGCGATATATTTTTCCACGTCACGATTGCATCCGTCTCGTCCGTGAAGGAATTCTTGGGAAAGAAGTACATCTTGTACGAAACATTCACGCTTCAAATGTCAACCATTAAGCAAACTAGTCTAACTCCGAGATTTCTTCCTTGGTCCGAGAAAAAGATTTCATTCGATCGATCGATCGTAAGGAACGACTCGAGATTCCGATAGTTGGGTAAGAAAATCGCGTTCTAGCCGTGGCTAACGATTCGTTCGACTTTTTGCGACAGCTGGAACACGTCGATCGAGAGCAAAGTCGTAAAAAATCGTCGTGTCTTGGGACGAATGTTAAGCTCTCGGCGCTGTCACCAGATGCTTCCAGTTTTTTCTTCCGACGAAGAAGGCAGCTAAGAACGACCTGGAAACCAAAGAGAGAGAGAGAGAGAGAGAGAGAGAGAAGCACGAAGAAAAGAGCCAATAAGAAGAAACCGCTGGTATACATCGTCGATTATTGAGAAGTTCTTTCGACGATCGACTCGATGATTTAGGCGACGAGGATGCACACGGCATCGTAAACGATGGAAGAATACGAAAGAAAAGGAAAATCGAGGAAGAGAACGAAAGGCGCAAACGTTTAACACTAAATCTACCAACGACCGGTCAAATGACCGTTCTTGAACCTTCCTTGGAATTTCTTTTTTTTTTCTCTTCATCTTTACGATGTAAATGAAAGAAGAAAATAAATACGCGTTGTCATTTCGTGAAAACAATTCCATTTTTTAATTATTTCAATATCGAATTAACTCTTAGCCGCGTTCAATTGTAAAAAATGACTTTTTAAGGATAGATATACGTGAGACATCGGTAGATTTAGCGTTAATCGGAAATAATGCGACCACTTGACTCGATTTTACGCGAGAACGAAATGAAGAAAAGGGTTCGAATTGATTCGGATCACTCGGTTCTCGTTTATCCAAATATCGTATTGTTTATCAGTTATTAAAAATATCGTATCGTTAAAATCGTAATTTCAACATCGTTCTCGGAATTCGTTTGAAAGTCGAACATGACTGTAAGGGGAGAATCGAACGTCGTTGCAATAGCGTCGTTATTGTCGTCATCGATGCAAAAGGCGATCGACAATTACGTGGATGCATCAGTATGATCTTCGCAAGAGCCACGCGAGACTCATCGATCCGCTTAAGGTCAGTGTCGATTGGAAAAGAAGAACTTCTTCGAGCTGTTCTCGTCCAGATTGGGAAAGCGAAGCGTCGCAATCGCCGTACGATCGTTACTTTTAATAATTCCCACAAATCTTGCGTCTCTGCTCTATTTCTTGATTTTTTAAATTCCACGAGAAACGGCATAAATTGAATTTTTTGGAAGACCACGACTTCTTATTTTTTGTCGTCGAAGTCGAGGCAATGAAACGGACACGGCAGAAAATATTTCACTCAAATTTTAAACTTCGATATTTATCGACGCTCGTCAGCACGTATTTTTTTTTCGCAATTTATCGAATTTTTCTCAATTCGATTCAAACTCGACGAATAAAAGACTCGTGACGACACTCGAACGACGTTCGATCCTCGTCGTTTGAAAACTCGTGGTAAGGCAGCTTCGCGAGCTTTTCGAGGCGACGTTCGAAACGTCGCGACGATAAACGATCCGACCGACGACTGCGAACGATTATCAACGATAAATCGCGCTTGAAGAGACGAGTTGTACTTTCTCGGTAGTCGTCGTTTCTACCGAGAAGCGAATTTACGTTTCCGCGTAAATAAGCGCGAGATCGTCGCGTCGATCGACTCGAACGAAAACGGTCGACTGCGCGCTCGGAATTCGCAAGAGCCGCGTGCGCGCTCGATCGTGGGTGGAGCTTTTCTTCTTGGAACCGAGGGCGGTACTCGAGCTTTCCTCCGTGCGCACACGCGAACACAAATATCGCGCGTCGCTTCGCCCGAATCACGAAATTATTATTTAAAGCGTCATCGTTGAAATATTTTTCCATATAAACTTTCATGATACTGGTCGTATCCGAAATGTCGAATTATTCCTCGAAAATGTCGGTAATCTTTATACAAATTATATCGCATTAAAATGTTATCGCTAAAAACAAAAAAAAACGAAGCAAAATTATTCGGCAAGACGAAGAAATCAAACGCGCTTAAAAAATTAGATACGAATTTAAGAAGGAAGGAGTACGCACAAATCGAACTAAGACAAATTGATAAAATAAGGTATGGCTGACTTCGTGCTGCAAAAAAAAAACAAAAACAAAAAAACGGTCGAAACCTTTTCAGTGGCGCTTTGGTCGTCGAAATAATCGCGTCGTTGGCCTGTCTTATTTATCGTACGAGCCCGAGAGCGAGCGTATTAATACGTCGATGAGGTCAAACTTATCGATATATCGACGCTCTCTCCGATCCGTTATACGTTATAACGCGCGACGATTTCAAGGGCGTGTTCCGCGAACGATTAACGGCGTCGTCGATGAAAAGACGTCGAGAGAGCGTGGACGCGCAACGATCACGCGGCCGAACGATCAAGCCGCTATTTTTACCGCTTTCCATCTACGAATTTGTGCCAATGGCCAACGCGAGACGCTTACTACTTCAACTTCGAGGAAATAAAGCTAGAATCCTCCGTTATTTTCACGTAGCTACGAGAGAAGGTGGCTTCGATGGTATAACGATGGAGGAAGAAGGGAAGGAGGGGGAAGGAAGGAACGAAAGAACGACGAAATTTCAAGGGAAAAGCGGAAAGGGAAAGAAATCGACGGGTCTTTCGATCGTCCATCTTTTCCTTTTCCATCTCGTTTCGCGACGAATCCTCGAGGCATCGAGAAAACGCGAAGTTTTAATAATAGGCGCGTCAAACGACGCAGGTACTTACGCCTGCACGTCGAGCTGTAGGAGCTACTTTAATGATAGTCTCTCTCGAGAGGGAGTCGATGCTTCTGGCAGACGACGAGGAGAAGGACGAGAGGGCGGGAGGGAGGTAGAGAAATGGTTCCAATGGCGCTTTCTTCCCTACGTTCGATTATCCGGCTTTCCTCGTGGTCTTTCCATTGCTGCTTCGCCTTCTTCTTCTTCTTCTTCTTCTTCTTCCTGTCCTTGCTCTTGCTCTTCTTGCTCGAATTCTCGTCGTGTCACGCGTCTCTCCTCTGTCTTAGACTCCACCTCCTATTTCTCCTTGTCACTGGCGATATATTATCCTATGCACTCACGACAATTACGGCGAGGTTAAGCGACATTAGCGTGCCGTCGATTTGCATTTGGGTCTACGAGCAGGCCGCATTACGAACGATAATGGCGAGGAGAAGGAAGAGGAGATGGAAAACCAACCATCGAGAGGAGTTGGAAGAGTCGACGAGGCGCAGGACGAGGACAGCGCGTGTCCCTCGATCTCGCGTCATTTCTACCGGCGTGACGAAGGACATTCGCGAGCTTCGAGCAGCGCACGGCTCGAATCATCGTGTCAAGCTACGAATAAATCGCTTGGAAAGTGTCGATCGACCTAGAAATCGATCCAATTCCCCGCCCTCTAGCCCATTTTTATTTATTCATCCTGATTTGGAAAGGAGACCACGATGATCTCGTTTTTGAACGATTGCTTCGTTGTCCTTCGATTTATCAAGGTGGAAGGTGGAAGTTGTCAAACTCTCTGGGTCGTAATGGTGTCGGAGAGAGGACAACGAAGGAGAAATGTTAAAATCATTATTTTCTAGGCGAGATGTTGATGGAAGTTAGGCCTACTAGCGGTATGGAGCTGGGAATCGATTACAAATTATTTCTATTTTTAATAGTTAGACCGATACGACGACGATTTTGTCTTCTTTGAATCATTTTTGGCTAAGGTCCGTTCGTTAACCATTTCATCCAGGTGGATCGTTATAATCGAAGTTATCGAAACTCTCTAGGTCAAAATTGCGACTTTTTTGATGAAAAATCGATAGATGCTAGGCCTACAGCAACGCGACTACGGAAATCGTTTTCAGATTGTCCACGATGAACGATGTTGCGCGCCTACGCGGTAGACTCCATGCAACTACGGATCTTAAGGTCGCAAGTGTGCGCGCGACTATAAGCGAGAGAACAAAGCAGCCTTCGAGTATTTACGCAAGAACGAGAGTCAAAAGCCGAGAGTCGCTTTTCCTTTTCGAGAATCCCTCGAGCAGCAACGTTTCTACCAACGTGGGTAAATCAGTCGTCTTAAATGGAAACGCGAGTTTCCTTTGTTTCGCGTGATTTTACGATCGAACAAAATCAAAGCACCATTCTTATTCGATCGTACTTTCAGTATTTTTCACTCTCGTATTTTTATAAAATAAAAAGTAGAACGATATCTCCGATAGGCAGTTTAATCGCTACGCGTTTTACCCTTCAGTTTTCTCGTTTACATGTTACAATGTTAACAAAATAAAGCAAAATGCCAACGAGATTTCGCGAAACGATTCGTTCGATGAATCGAGCGCTTCCATCCCTAAGGCGCGTTTCGACGCTAATTTTAGCAAAGAACACTTTAAGACTTTTCTTCTGTCGTGCAGCTTCGATTATTCTTCTAACAGACGTAAGAAAGAGGGAGACGCGTTAGAGGAGAGACGAAAGGAGAAAAGAGAAAGAGAGTCTTTACGATCTCCAGTATTATCAAGTGATCGCTTTGATTGAAGCTCCGTCGAGACACCTCGCCTATAATCTTTGATTATGTCGGTTCGTCGGCGCATCGAATACGATTAGCGTCCGTATCGCAGTCTTCGACTCTACTACGTCTATGTTTACGTCGTCCTCGTTGTCGTTGGATAAATCGACTTTCGAGACAAAGACGCGTCCTCGAAGAAATGTCTTGTCTTCGTTCCGTCTCCTTTCACCTCGTTGGTATGCTTAAACGGCGATTAAAATTAAAATTAAAATTAAGATTAAGATTTAACGGTTAAAAGCACATCCTTCGTGAGTAACGACGGGTAAATGAAAAATTATTACAAAATATATAAAAAATGTTACTTAAACGTTTGTCATTTGTATTGGAACGCGTTAAGACGAGATACGAAAAATAAGAAAAATGTGCGTGTCGCACGGACTCATCGGAAATTCGTCTCGGCTTGCGTCGATTCGATGTTTCGTACGTAAGGGGAAAAAATCGGTGAATCGAGGAGCTAAAATCGACTGGAATCGTCGCTTGTACAAAAACTCTGTCAAACGAAAGCTGGACCCTGTCCGCGTCGATTTGTCGAACCGATTTGTAAGGACGTTCGATCTGGAGGTTGGACTTTAATGCTCGAGCATCTTCACGATTCCACGTGGCTCGATTCGCTCGTGCGATTTAAGTTCGAGCGTGAAGGGCTTAAGTACAGGGCGGCTTGCGGTGCAACGACGTGCATCGTGTTCCTCGCGGCACGTAACAGGATTTGCCCGTGAAAACAGGAAAAAGAGACGTCCAAGAGCTTAAGGCTGAAAATCGCTGGGTTCTTTGCATTTATGGAGTATCGTGCGAGTAACGGCAAGCGACGGGTGTACCTGCTTTCCAATGCGTCAAGTAAGAACGTAAATACTTTTAACCCATTTGCATCGTACGGAGAAGTGGAAAATTCGTTCTCATCGCCAAAATTTTTCTTGGTTGTATTTAAATGAAATCTTTTTAAAATATGAAAAAGAACAATTTTGCATAAACAAAGAATTTCAAAGAATTTTCATTTCACTATGGATTATAATAGAAATCATAATAGAAATGGGATCTGATTGTTTTGCATTTTGATAGTGGCCAGGCAAATGCGCGCACAAAAAATCTTTATCTTTACGCTTGAACTTGCTCTCTCGACACGTTCGTTTTTCGACACGGGGATGTACCCAAATCTGACTCGACGTTCGTTCGAGAAACTCGTTAGCCTCCATCTTGAAAAATGTCCACGTCGAAAGGGTAGAAATAGATAAAAAAAATTCTTCCTTATCACCATGAATGCGTAAATCATCAAAAAAAAAAAGATCGAACTTCATCAAACCGGTCGACAAGACGATAGAAAGAAGAAACGAGTCTCTCAGGTTCAACCCATACGCGAAATAGGAAATTTGCGAATCGCGTAAATTCGTCGCGAGTAGTTGAAGAAACGCGAATCGCCCTAGATAATCGTCCGATGCTAATGGACGAAGCCTCGACGAAGCAGTTCGAATTCGCGTGTTTGCGAGTACGCAGAAGCGAGGGACGATCGAACGTAGAACGAGCGACGGAGCGACCAGTCGAGTATTCTTTAACGACACTTGACTTACGAGACGAAGGCCAGAGACTGCCGCGATAGGGGGTGCCGTAGGAGCCGTAGGTCGAGAAGGATCGAGACACGGAGAAACGTCCATTATTCTATTCCGACGAAGTAAGCTTGGCAATCTGGCCTTATAAAATAAACCACTCTAGGCCGCCACCATCGTCGTCGTCGTCGTCGTCGTCGTCGTCGGCAACGTCGTCGGCAACGTTGCGATCTGTCAAATAAATCGTTCCCCGCTTCTTACCGGCTTGCTTACTTACTTACGACTCACCTCCGTCCTTGCAAGCCCGATCGTTCGCTCTTTCGCTTTACTTTACTCTTCGCTCTCGATCGTCTATCTGACCGTTAGCAGCAATTTTTCTCGACGCGTCACCTCGTTAACGCGTTAAACGCCACGCCAATTCGCACGGACTGATTCGAAACTTTGTTTACTGTAAATCGGTCCTACAGCGCGATGCAAAGGAATAGTCCAATGCCGGTATAATGGCGGTTAACGCGTTAAACGAATCTCGAGGCCCAGTCGAAAAAGTATCGAGCTTCGAAAGCTTTAAGATTCAGCTGTAAAGGGGCTCGATACTTTTTCGACCGGCCAAGATTTATTTCGCCCGGTGACGGGAGGAAGAAAAGATGGAGGAGTACGCGAAAGATTTTGCCAACTTTCGCTTTTAAGTTTTAGTTTTCTGCGTAATATCGAGAATCTCGCAGTCCTACGGATCGTCCGATAAAGTCAAAGAGAGGCGAATTCGAGCTCGCGCTGACAACGCGACCTTCTCTTTACTCGTCCTCCTTTTGTCGATCTAGAATTTGGATTAAGGAAGCCACGAAACCGTCCGTCGAGGCGAGAGATTAAATAAAGTCGGAATAAATTACGCGGTGTTTTTCTTTCCCCCTTTTTTTTATCTTCAACGAATTCCAGCGCGGCTTTCTGCGTTCCTTCGCCGCCGATTTTTTATCCCGCGAAAACACGTGTCCAAATATCGTCCGATTCGACGATCGAGATCATTTAAACGAAGTTAAAGCCACTTTTGTCGGTGGATTTTCAAGGAAGAAACGGTCGCGAAAAATACACGAAAGATAGCAGGCGTGAACGATTTAAAAATGGAAGTTAGCTTCCGAATCGTTCGGAGTCGAAGACTTCCACCACGAAAAGCACCATATTATCCCGTAAATAATGTCCCGCGATTAATTCGTCGATTAATTCCTCGATCGATCGGTCGATTACCAGAACGACTTTCTCGGGACGCGCGGGCTTATTTCGATGGCAAACGAGCGCGAAACGGAATATCGAAGGAGGATGAAGGCGGGACACGCCTCGGAGGCGAAGAAGATGGAGCGAGAAACGGCCGCGATCAATCCTTAACACGAGCGTGTCCTTTCTTATCTTCCCGTAGGCGAAGTGGCCAATTTAGAAAGCGTCCTCAAAAACGAACGAACCAACGACTGGATCTTCGTGGTGCTCGCGCAGAGGCGAGACTGGACGCGTCCTTCCTCGCTTCGACGACAGGTCGAAACGAATGGAGAGTCGATTCGACGCCTCACCGGCCGCCGCGCGAATATAAAAACGCGCGAGGCATTCGCCTCGTCGAAGTCACGCCACGTTCGACTCGATGAACCGTTTGATCCATCCTTGGACACGGTCGAGTCGAAAGTGGGAGCTCGAGACGCCCGCAGAGGCAAGAACGGCCGCGACGTAACTCGAGCGCATCGGAATAAAGCTGAAATTACGCGCATTTGTTCGGGTGAACTCGGAAAAAATGGGCGACCTTCGGATGGAATTTTTTTCGCCATTTTTCGGCCACGATCGAAGGGATGACTCGAGTGGTGTCGAAGAGCTTTTCGTCGATCCGGGAACGAGACGATCCATGGATCGATTCGATCCACGCGGACCCGCCCTTCTTGGCGCGATCTCCCCACCCCGAGCGTCGCGACGCGTCGCGCGAACGCACGCGTGCGCGGAATAAAATCCGTGTCTCGACCATCGATAGAAGAACAATGCGATTCGAGAATCCGTGTCGTCGATCCTTCGATACTCGCGAGCCTATCGTGAAAGCGATTGCAGCGGATTTTCCTATCGTTCTTCGCGCTACAAATTTTCTCTCGATCTCGAGAGAATCATCGATAAACGAGACCTGCTTTTTCTCTGAATTTCGTTGAAGTGGAGGGGCGCCCTCGAGAGAGAGAGAGAGAGAGAGAGAGAGAGAGTTCAAAGCTATTAAAAAATAATGATAATAAAAAAAACAAAATAACGATCTCGAAGTCGTGAGAATCAAAGAAGCTTGCGTGCAAAGAATAACGAAGTATCGAAAAAATAAAAAAGCGAAATAATGGCGGAATAAATTTAACCCTTCCCGAGCGGAATTAAATTTGGTTAAATAATTACCAATATTATTTTATTTATTTTTAACATTATTTTAGCACGTATGCGTAAGAAAACATTGCAGATAAATAAGGCAGATATTTAAAGGTTAACCGTTAAAACGAAGAATTCTCTACGTTTCTCTACGTAAAAATGATTAATAAAATCGAAAAAAAGATTCACTCGAAAAAACAAAAAAGAATCTTTCGATCACGTAGGATACAGACAACGATTCGCAACGATGATATTCTTCGCGAATTCACCCTATCAAAAATTATCAATTATTTTACGTTCTCGAAATCGATGGACTTTCGTGAAAACGTTTTCACGACGATTCGGATATTTTATCGTTTCCAGTTTAAACGAGGCATCGTTACGTACGTACGCGTGCGAGTGCTCGTACATTCGTTTACGATTCGTATTTACAAGTTCGTTCGATCGCCCGACCGTTCGAGGAAATCGTGGCTCTTTGGCGAAGCCAGAGAGAAAAACATCCGTCGACTGTTCGTTAGACGCTTTACGACGAGCTTTACGTCGCGATTTTCTACGCATTTTGCACGATTTAATCGCGACCTTTGAACCGCGGAAAGAAGGCAACGACGATAGAATTTTCCTCCATCTCCATCGTGTACTCGAAACCGCGAACGAAATCTAATGGAGATCGTGCGTCTACGATAGATGCAGTTCGCATTAATACGGCATGCAACTGGTACGCGATGCGTTAATCGCTCAATTGGCTTTCGTGAAACGATGATTCGAAGAACCGCGCTCGCTCGAGCCTTTGAGAGCGCCCGTATCGCGATGAGCGGCCTCGCCAGCCGAATGCCACGGCTATTTTCCGTCGATCTTCGCTCTACGCGTGTTTACGAGCCGATGGAGTCTCGTGACCGAAACGCGCCACCGCGTAAAGCGCGTCGACGCGTCCACGACATCGCTTCGAGACGACTGCAATTTCGATCGAAAAATTATCGCTTCCAGATTTATTATCTTTCCCGTTCGTAGTTTCGCTGCGAACAAAACATTGGCAAGGAAGATGCCGGCCGCGACAGCGACGAAAGCATCGATTTTCCACGAGAAAATAGGCCGATTCGAAAGATATCGCTTTGAGAGCCACGATTTTTATTTCTTTCTTTATTAATTTCCCCGTTCCTATTTTCGCCGCGAATCGTGTCGGTGTGAAAAAATAGAAAGAAATAAATGTCGTCGTAGAAAGATGTAAAAATAGGAGACCGATTCGAAGCGACTTCACCGATTCTATTAAATTAAGCGCAAAATTGGCAAGAAAAATACCGCGACAAGGACGAAAGCATCGATCTCCCACGAGAAAAGGAGACGAATTGGAGACGAAGGAAAAGGCGTGAAATAGAAAAACTAAAGACTCACGATGGCTCGATGTCTCGTCCTTCCGAAGCCTCTTTCTTCCTCCTCGAGACGTCCGCCACTCGATTCTCGTCGTTTTTCCCTCGCTCTTTCTCCCTCGACTGGAACGCGCCGTGCTTTCGCTCCTTCCCTTCCGTCCCTTCGCTCGTTCGTCGGCGCTTCCGGCGCTTCTGGCTTTTCTCAAAGCTCCGCGCGCTGCAACGATCCTCCGGCCGCGGCTGCGGCTGCGGCGGAAGAATCGACTTCACCCCCGCCAGCGGCGAGGAGCCTCGCGCCTCGAGGTCTCCTTTCTTCCTTCTTTTGGCGGGACGACCCCGTGCCTGCCACCCTCCAACGCTCCTCGATCCTAATCGATTCTCTTCGTCTCTTCTTCGCGACACCGCCTTAATCTCGCTCCTTTGTCCAATCTTTATTTTTTCTTTCTTTTAAAAAGTGCAACTAATTCCTCTCTTTCCCCTTTCCTTCTCTCTTCCACTAATACTCCGATAAAATCCTGTCGATTTCGCACCGAGTCCGAGACGCGTAAACCTTTGCTGTGGCACGGAGAAAAACCGAACTTCGTACCGAGTCGAAAATCGTGGCCAATGTCACCAACACTGAACGAACACACACGCGGCACTACCCCGGCGTCTTAGCAGCTCTCGAGGAGCGTCGTCGTGCTCGAAAGGCGCGCCGGACTGGATGATCGTGTCTCCTTGGTGTACGCGTCGACACTGAGGACAGGGCGACGCTCGCGGTCGCAATGGAGAGGACGCGGCTCTACGAAAGCTCGGGGCGAAGTGCCAGAAGAGTCGTCGCCTGAAATAACCGCTCGTCCACGAGTTCCCGTCCGCCAACCACCCGATCTCGCTCCGTCTCGGTCCTTCCCTCGCTCCGCCTGTCTCTCTCTCTCTCTCTCTCTCTCTCTCTCTCTCCTTCGTTTTCCGTCGACTATTCGCGTCCTCTTCCACCACTCGTCGCTTCTTCCTTTCCTCCCTCGATTGGCTTGGATTTCTCTCTCTTTCTCGCTCCGTCTCTCTCTTTCTCTCTCTCTCTCTCTCCGTCTTTCCTTCTCGGTGGCCCACTCCTCTCTCCTTCCTCGTTTATCCCCGCCTCGCTCTCGATGGTTAACTCTCTCTCTCTCTCTCTGTCTTTCTTCCTCTCTTTTCTTTGTCCGTCTCTCTCCCTCTTCTTTCACGTTCGCCGTGCCGCTTCCTCGCTTCCTCCTCCACCCTCGTGTACGCACACGTGCGGCGCGTCGCCTCGCCTCGCCTCGCCTCGCCTCGACTCGACTCGAATCCTCGCGATGGACGAGCGCGTTTTCGCGCGATACCGACTCGTGCCGCGCTCCGATGACGAGGCGTTTCTTTCGACGTGACGCGCGAGGGAGGACCGAGCGACTCGGTGACATTTTCGCGTTTGCCGCGATTTTTTCCCGCGTACGACACTTTACCTCCTTCTTCACGCTTCTCCTGGCCGTCTCGACCATCTCGGCATTTCCTTTCGATTCTTCGTCCAAATGCTCCGAATCTTCTCGATAATGGCGCGATTTTCGCGTGTCTCCTCGACAAGTTTAGTTTGACGTTTATGCCACTTTACTGCGTTTTTCTTCTTTCTCGGGTATTTGGATGATCTTAGGATTTCCAGACGATTAAATTTAGCGCGACTCCGTGCGTGGAATTATCGTAAAGTAAAACTGAAATATTCTAGTTTTATAAGTTCTCGCGAGTTAGAAGAAATTTGTATAGTTTTAAACTACACAAACGGACGTCGCCCGCCAAATTCGAATTTTGTACAGGAAATCTTTCCACTCAAGGGGTTAAATCGTTCTAAATTCTATTTGACGATGGAACCGACCGATTAAAGTGGGTCGTGGTTGGCGTCTATACTTCAGAATTAATATAATCACGATCAAATTCTCGGAAAAAGTCGAACGCGATCGTCGCGTGCCGTTACGACGTAATCAAAGTCCGAGCGATCGAGTTTTTGTCGCGTGTACGCTCGTGCGTGCTTGCCCTGTTCGAATTTGCGTCTCGACTCGGCGAAAAAACAAGGGCGATCGGAGCGCGTTGGGTGTTGGCATTTCCGTCGTTCGAGGAACCAAACCGCGTCTCGACCGAAGTCGAAAGCGCCGTCTTTCGAACTTCGTGCTTCTCGACCGGGAAACGATCCTGCAAAGAAATCTAGGCGTTTTCCACCTCATAAGCGCATATACGCTCGCAAACGTTGCGTAGTTCGTTTATTAGAAGAGAAAAGAAAAGATAGATTTTACCAATGTGATAACTGCCATGTGACGTTATGCATCGAACATTTCAAAGA
>JAITYT010000090.1:3609898-3620613 GCA_025433975.1 Liostenogaster flavolineata | reverse complement strand
TCTTCTTCTTCTTCTTCTTCTTCTTGTACGTCGTAAAGTGCACGACTCGCGATCGTTTCGTTCCGCCATTTGCCGTGAAATCATCGACATGGCGCTCGATTTTCGCGTGGGATCGGGATGAATTCGTCGCTGATGCGAATCGAATCCGTATCGAAGATCGTCGATTACGAATAACAGGCGCCTTGCACCTGTTTTCTCTCGTATTAAAGATGAATGGGATCGATCGATACGACGACGATTGAGAGGAGAACTAACTTCTCGTCAAGAGCGAAATAACGTTTGGCTCTTCCTCTTGGGAATTTTCGACGATGTTTTAATAACAAAATCTTAGATAAAAAGAGATAGATATGAGAATGAAAGCAAGTGAAATTATTTTTAAGCCAAAGACGAGGGAATACAAAATAGATCATATTGAATAGATCGTCAAACAAAATTTCTGTAAGCGTAATTATGTCGTACATCAACATCGTCATACTTGCCAAGTATACTTGCTAAATTTGCCGTACTTGTCACGCTTATGATACTTTTCAAATATACTTTTTATATTCGCCATACTTGTCATCATTGACATACTTGCCAGTTATACTCGATACACTTGCCGTACTAGTCATATTTAAGATACTTGTCAAGTATACTTGTTGTATTTGAAAAGCGTACTTGAAGATTTTAAAGGAAGTTGCATCGTCGGACCGGAAACGATGAGAAAACGCGTGCTACGAGATCCGCGCAAATTTTACGACGAAAAATCGAAAAAGGAATCGGCGAAAAGAACGCGCTCGTTGTCCGATGCGCGTCTTAACTTCTCGCAACGTATTGTTTTACCGCGAGTAAATGACTCGCAGCTGTGAAACGAGATTGCCAAAGCTTCTCCGCCTTCTTCCTTTACATCGGCCGCGGCGAAGGAAAATCCAATCGACAGCCTCTGGTCGTTACGCGTTTTCCTCGTTTTACGAGGATTTATGAATTTCAGTCGTTCCAACCATCGACGATCGACACGATCGCTTTCGTGGCTGAATTTATCGATGAATCATCCTTGGTACAGAAAAGCGCGCGATATACACTTTTCTGTGCGATTCTGATTGTTCGGAAAGTTATTTCCTTTTTTCCCTGAAAAAACGTCGTTTTAAATGTTTTTTAATGTCGTTTTTACGAAAAACTGTCGAGAAAGGACTTTAACGTTAAAATAGCCACTGAAATAATAACCTGAATAAATAAGATCATTTTTGCTTTTTCTTATATCACGCGTTGTTTCATTCGGACTTTTTTTCAGTCGACTTCTCATCGAATTAGTTGCGAGTGAAATACCTTCGTCAATGGCGAATCGATCGACTTATAATCGCCCTGGAATCGCGTGTGAACGTTGACGCATCGTCGCAGCCTGATCGAAAACACCTTAAATCCGTTTTCCACGGTCTCCCATTCAACAGTGGCAACGACTGGGGGAACGAATTAGCCGCTCTTATAAATAGTACTCAGCGGCACGAGAGTCGTGTGCATGACAGTGAACCGCTCGTGTACACGAAAACGTCTAGTGCCAGTCTCGAGCGTGAATTCTCAGGTGCCAAGACGAAAACGACGACGATCTACCGAATGGAGATATCGCTCGAGTTCGCCGTTGATCGACGCGATACGCTTTATTACGAGAAAAAATGCATCTCTGGTATTAATCGAATTACATTTACGATTAGAATTTTAAATATGCAAGAAAATCGCGCAACAGAAATAGCAAATAAATAGCAAATAAATAAATAACTAAATAAATACGTTTAAACGAGATAAACGATCGAATTTGCATTTACGATTTCCATCGAATTCCAGCGCGTTTTCGGTCGATTAAACACGTGATTCTTTTGTATTATACAATGTGTAATCGCGACGTTAATCATTTGGTCTCGACCACGTCGAACGTGATATTGAATTTATCGTCGAAAATCGTGGCTCGATATCTTATGCGTCTCGCGTAGGGCAAAAGCATCGGTACTTCCGTCGTGCCACTGGCGGACCCACGCCTCGTAGATCCTCCAACCTCACGGAAAACACGTGCCACCTTCAATTTCTAAACCAACTCGAAATTACGCTGAGCCGTAAGAAGAAAAGACCTAGTAGCTCGTCGGGGGCACGAAGGAATCATTATTCCGTGGTACCACGTGTTACGAGCTTCCCTTTCCCGAGGGATGGACGAGGCTAGCTCTCGTTTCGACGCCGGTTCTCGCCTATCGACGCCCCTCGCTTCTGTGTTTATTGTTGTAAGAAAAGTTTCCCCGCTGACGTCGAAGAAACCACGGTTATCTCGTCATCTACTCGTCACTCCAGCCAGATATCGAGGAAGTCGTGAACTCGCCTACGAACGAGAAAAACACGTCGAGCGACACGTCGTACGCGCATTCCCCCGTCGCGAGAAGAACTCGAGAATTTATCGAAAATGTGCAAACCTACGATCGATCCTCTTCCTTTTCGTTCTTATCTTCTCGATGAGGAAGAGATTCCACGAGATTTTTCCCGTTCGCTGAGATATTGTGGATATATTTTTATTACATCGAGAAATCACTAGGACCTAGAAATCTGTCCTACATTTTTTTCTTTCTTTCCTTTGGTACCAACGATAACATCGTATTTATTTAGGATCTGTTCGGACAAACGCTAGAAAAGTATTATGGATTGAAATGGAAACTTAAGGGATTTCAGCGTCGACAGAGAAATTATTACCGTTTTGGAAACCGTGCTATATTTTTTCTTCTTCCTCTCTTTTCGATGCGAACGATATAAATGTATCTAATCATTAAGCGAACCGAATGAATATTCACGAGTTTTTCCTCGTTCGCTGTAATATTACGAATAAATTTATTATAATTATTATATCAAATAACACAAAATTAAATAACTAGAAGTATCACAGAAATGTTTGCCTCTCTCGAAGATTTTTATCTACGATTTATTTCAAATTCGTTTCGTCGATCAAACGTCCAACGAAATAAATATCCCAAATATTCGAATAAAAGTGCAAGGGGGAATTTCTCCGATGGAAACCTTAAAAGGTACGCGAGAGGGTAACGAATTCGCGAGGAAAGGAAGTCGCGCAGTATCTATTTCGTTCCTCGAACGGGATCTCGGGTCTCTCGACGCGATTTTCGCTCTGTCTCGGTAAGTTCCTTCGGAGGAACGAAAGGCACGGGGTCCCGCGTTAACGCGTAGACGCGTGGCCTTCCAGAAAAAATGCAAGAGAGCGTGTCGTTCGAGGAAGCTCGAACGAAATAAAATTTGTCTCTCGCGGAGTCGCTCCTCGTGCGAGGAAGTCGTGCTGTTGCGGAAGGGCGGCGGGGCGCACGGGGAACTTCTTTTAGTGGGACTCTTCGACTGTCATCGAGCAAAAACCATGAATTGTTTCACGCTCTCGCGAGGACGCGTCTCCTTCGCCTCGCTGCGACCCTTCGCCCCTCTTTCTCTCGATTTTTATTGCTCCACGGGACGAAACTAGAAAGAAATACGTGTATCCTGCTCCTCGTTACAACGGCGGATATAAATATTGTTAGCTTCTTCGGCTCTCTTCGCTCCCGTTTTTTTTCAGGCAACGCGAAGATGATCCTACCGAATAACGACGTCCATCTTCTTGCCTTACGATCGACATTAAAATGGAAAGATACGCTTAGGAAATCGAGAGCGACCTGAAACGTGTCTTTGGTACGGTGGGATGGAATGCATAGAAAAATAATATAAATTGCGTCGAACGACGCCGAGACGACGATCGATTCCGACCCTTCTATTTCTTCTTGCCACTCGAACGTATAAACGATTGAGAATTCTTCGTTAGGTCCAATGGTTCGTTAGGAAAAATGACATCGATTTCTGGCAAGAAGAAGATTTTGATAAATGGCCACCTCGCGTCAGTGTACGTACAAACACGTAGGCATGTCGTAATAAATCACGGAAAGGCTTTTGGCGATTTATACAGATAAGTATAAAAATTCAAATAATTTTTCTTCCAATAATTATCCAACTGCAGCTAACCGAACGCATTTTTGCGACGTTCGATTTCTTCCACTATTCCTTCAATATTTAATAATTCTTGCATTAGACGATCCAAAATGATTTACCGAAATTTTCTACGTGCGCCTTAATTCGTAATCTCCAGTCAAAAGGGTTAACTCTCAAGGATCCGGTTAAAGATTATACGCGAGTGAACGATCGGTAGAACTTGTGAACTTTCTCGAATCGTCGGAAAGTATTTTCGCTACTAATTACGGCACGTATCTTTAACCAATTACGAGCTAACGCGAAGAATCGTCCGATCTCGGCCGATTGCGAGAAACTGAAAACGTCCGTTGAATTTCGACGCGTTGCGTCGTAGATCCGATCGTAACACGCGCACGCGTTAACGCACGCAAGGAAGCAAGATCGATGCGTTTAACTTCTTCTTCGAAGAACTTCTACGAAGTAAGAATACGGAATGCGTTAACGGAACGGAAGATTTATTTAGAAGGATTTAATTAGAATCGCGGTAAATCATTAACATGCAACTAATTAACGATTCCGCAGATAATTTCGTTTGTTCCAATGTTATCACGTAGAACGGAAGCGCATAATTAATAATACATCAACCGTTATTTAAGATATCATCTGGCAGAAGCGCGCGTCTCCTTTTCTTCTCTCGATCGCGATCAAGCTGCAGCGAGAAGGGGAAGACCGCGAGCCGAGCCAACCTTCTTTCCTTCTCGAGCGAAACGCGAAAGTGGTTTCAAGTGACTCCACTTCCGGCCCTCGATTGTCCAACCAGAAGAAACCGACTGCGGACCTGCCAACGAGTTCGACCCAGTCTTCCATTTGGTCGTCGTCATTCCCACACATTTTTCCATTCCTTTCCAAATTTTCCGATGAAAGCGATTCCTCTCGTGTATTTTCTGTCCTTCGCGCGCACTCGAGCGCATCTCCTTTGTTGCGTTAAATCGAGAAGTTTTCAAAGGGCTCCGATAAGACGTCGTTTGTACGCGAATTTATCAGAATCTCGAGTGCGAGCGCTCGTGAACCATCGCGCTAAGGAAGGAAAAATCGCCGGCAAATCACGATCGAGTGATGCCTCTTCTAGCTCAGAGGCGATTAAAAACAGTCACCGAGGCTCGTATAAATCTTAATACGATATAAACTTACGCACTTAACACAATGAAAAATTCGCATAAATGTAGAACATTCCTATTATGGTCGTTCGTACCTTTCTTTTCCTTCTTCGATTCGTAAAAATGCTCCAGAGGCGCATCGGTACGGCTTAATTCTTGCGCCAAATCGAGAAGATTTAACACTCTTCCGCGAAGAAAAAAAAAAGAAGAAAAATTACCGGGAATTGTGGCATAAAAATGGTCGGAAAAACCTTTTTCTCTCGTATTTATTTTCCGTCCTCCGTGCGTCTTCGTTCTTGCGTTAAATCGAGAAGATTTTAGCGCACCCCGGCAAAGAAAGGAAAATCACCAGGAAATGACGATTGCAAACGTGATACGGAAAGGAAGTAAGTAGTCGAGAACTGCGTTTCCACGCGCAGAGGCGACAAGGAAATCGCCGCGGCTCGCGTAAATATAGAACATTGTTTTCCGACGGGATAAATTCCGCTATGAGTAATCGCTTCCTAAATCCGGATATCGCCGATCTTCGCGAACGTTCGCCGTACGTCGAACGCAGTTTCGCCTCGTGCGAGCTCCATGGCGATAGCGAGGAACGCGAAGACGTTCTAACGGCTCGCAGGGTCATGGAATTCGGCGAAAGAAAAATACCGAAGGCGGCGGAGCGCCTTTCGTTCTAACCGAGATGGAAAATCGTTCGTGAGATCTGTCGATTCGTGTAAAACACGCGATAAATAGCGTAGCGCGTGCAGATCGTAAGAATTTCGCACGGTGCATTTGCTCTTCCGTGCTCCGTTTTTTAACCGATTTTTATCTTTGTTGCATTCTAAACGAAAGGATTACTGCGAACTACTTTAATACGAAAATCAAAATCATTGACCGAAGCTAGAAAGATTATTTTCTATTCACATATGCATTTTTGTATATTATATATTCACTTAAAAATCCAAGATTAAATCATTAAAATGTCGGAGTATTCAAAGAGAAAGAAAAATTGATTTTAAATTTTTAAACTTTTAAACATACGTCTAACCACTTCAACGATCAATTCGCATTTCGTGCTACACAAGCTACTACATAGAAGTCGTCTTAAAAGAATTGCTAAATTTTGTGACACGTTGTACGAATTTATCGTAAATTTATCTATTTTTTACCGAGACCGCTCGGTTGGTTTTCCATAAATTCTCGATTTCGAACGTTCCAAAAATCAATGGAAAGTCGTAACGACTTAGATTTTCGTCATTTCTAAATCTCTTCGAACGAAATCGAAGCTATGAGAGCGATCTTTTGTCATTGCAGCGCAACGAGCTAGGAAGGCGCAAAGGCGGAAACGGATTCGGAATCGTCGCACGAATCGAGATCGTGAAAATTTTCGTAGGCAGGAAGAAGGTAGCCGCGCATACGCGAGTTCCTTCCGGCGCGGTCGGTACGTGGGTGCGCGTTTATTATTAACTCTTTCGAATCGAAACGTATATGCGCCTTTGAAGAGAGCTACATTGGCGGCAGCGGCGTCTCGTGACAGACTAAACAGCGATTCTAGGTACCGACTTGCTCTCGCGGAAAAGCGAGCCACGATCTTCTCTTTCTCTCTCCCATTTTCTGCCTTTTTTTCGAATCCAGAATCAAATTTGAGTAATCTTCCAAGAAGATCTCGAACGAGGTGACGATTTCGATCTTCTTGGATTTCAAAAAGTCAAGCTGGCTTCCTCCTGCTTCCTTGCTTCCGAGTAATTAATTCAGCTCCTTAAATCTTTCATTCAGGCCAATTCCGTTCGATCGATCCCAGAAGATCTTTCGAACAATTATTTAGAAAAAAATTCTTTATCGATCGCTAATCGATTAAATATCGTTTCTGTGCTCTTTTACCAATAATCAAATTCGTTTTTTCAAAGTACGATATCGTCGATCGACTCCGTCTCGTGGATTGAAACTTTCGACTATCTTCTTAAATCGAAAATCGATTTTCAGATAAGTGAAAATTTAGATTGCGAGAGGACAATTTCAATACTCATCGGACAACGGTGCGAAACGAAGAAGAAACGACGGAAAACTACGGCGTTGCTCGAGAAGGTGACGAATTCGCATGGAAAGCGTCGTCGCATTAGTCAAAAATTTCTCGGTTCGAAACGATTTTTCCCATGGCCGTGCGTTCGGTGGAGTCCGTTTGGCCGACGACGATGGACTCCCGCGCAGGGGCAGGTCATTAACGATGGAAGGAAGCAGCAACGCGGATGACCGGAAGCCACGCACGGAGATGTGACTTGGCCGCGAGTACGTGTGGAGGGGTTGTTGCCGTGGGAGGGCAGAGAGGGCTGAATAAGAGTGGGGGAGGAAGAGAACGAGGAGAGGGAGAAGAGAGGAGCTGGCTAGCTCCTTCCTATTTCTTCTTTTTCTTCTTCTACTTCTTCTCTTTGTCCTTCTTCGACGACAGCGTCCATAGGCCATCGACGAACGCGGTCAACAACCGAACGATGCGACTTCTTCCTTGCCGTTTCTTCTGTCTTCAAGTTCCATTCAGAACCGAAGATGCGACTTCTTCTTTTCCGTTCCAATTATATTCAAGTTTGCTTCAGAATCGAAGATGTGAATTCTTCCTTGCCGTTTCTTCTGTGTTCAAATTCGATTCAGAACCAAAGATGCGAATTTTTTCTTGTTGTTCCTTCTGTATCCAAGTTCGATTCAGCTCCGATAATGCGATTTCTTCCTTGTCGTTTCTTCTGTGCCCAAGTTCAGTTCAGAACCGAAGATACGACCGTTTCTTTGCCGTTTCTTCTTAATTCGAGTTTCTTTGGGAACCAAAGATACGAATTTTTTCTCGTCGTTTCTTTTGTATTCGAATTCGCTTCAGAACCGAAGATGCGACTTCTTCTTTTCCGTTCCAATTATATTCAAGTTTGTTTCTGAAGCGAAGATGTAAATTCTTTCTTGCCGTTTCTTCTATATTCAATTTCGTTTCAGAACCAAAGATGCGAATTTTTTCTCGTCGTTCCTTCCGTATTCGAGTTCGCTTCAGTATCAAAGGTGAGAATTCTTCCTTGCCGTTTCTTCCGTATTCAAGTTCGAATTCGATTGAGAAAAGTTGCTATTTCGCCAGGACGATGACGACACGTAGGAGAAATAAATCCTGCGAATTTCGATGGATCGACGAGCAACGTCGTTCGAATTCGTGCCTTCAGCCGATAAAAAAGAATCGATAAAGGATTTCTTGGAACGACGATGGGGTCGTTTCGTGAGTCGTTTTCGCATCGATCGACGAAAAGGCGTCGTGAGAGCGCACGGACGTCGACGCCGATCGAATCGAAGACGAATTTCGAATTCGGCCCTCGACGATCCGAGAGCCATTAAATGACAGCGTGGTTTGCGGCTAATTCGAATGCGACTGTCGTGCCGAGGAAGAAGACGCATCGTTTCCGGTCGAATCTGCGAAGCTCGATATATATTATATATCTACGTGGAACGAAAGTATATCCAAGGGAGATCGGTCGCGATCGAAGCTCCGACGTTTCTGACATATGTGAGATATTTTCGTGAGCGCATCGAAATTTTCCCATAAGGTGGTGAAAATGAAGACTGCACCGGGCCGGAAGACGTGCTCTCGATGCACCGTCGGAAGATTCGTGAGGAAGAGGAAACGAGGGGAGGAAACCGGTCGAAATTCATTCGATAAAAAACCAGGCGACACGAAATCCCCTTTTCGAGGATGCGACGGTAGAAATATGCATCTCGTCTCTTACGAATTTACACGGTTTTCGTCAGAAGCGACGTAATATCGTCGCTTTAAATTAATACCCATAATCCGATCTCAAAATAATGTCCTTCCTTCCTTCCTTTTTACAGGAAACTTTAAACGAAACTCGTCAAAACGGGAAAATCGACTTGATTAATTAAGAACAATAATCAAAATGGTCAAATACGAGAATTACCACAACTTGAAAAATACGAAACTGAATTTGCTATGATAAAAGTTCGATATAAAATTGTCGAAAGTCTGGCGTCGTCGGATTTCGTTTTTCGATTACGACGACGACGACGACGACGACGACAGCACGTGACTGCTACGATACGAAGCACATTGCTACGCTGTCATCGCTCGAATTTAATGCAGGGACGTGGGGTAAAAAGATAGACGACGGGGGAACAAGTGCCCCGACGCATCCAAGTCCTGTGATCTTTGAGGATCCTACCCCCTAGAGACCAACGACGCGTCGAGGTTCACGTTTCACACTTTTTTTTTCTTATGGATGACGGAGAGTTTTCGAGTCTTCGTGCGGAATATCGCGTCTGGCGATCGATCGCCGTAGTTTCGCGATCGACCCCAGCTTCTGCTGGCTTCGATCCAACGTTTGACGAAATTTCGTATCGTCTTCGACGACGAGTTACAGATATTTCATTGCGTAATACTTTACTGCGTGAAATAGTCGGTCCACGACGCATTTATAACGCTCGTATCCAATACACGACGTCGGTCGAAGATAAATTTTGTTCGAGAGACTCGCCAAATAATAAAAAACAGAATTAAAATAGTCGAACGAGAATAAATATATATATATACCGAACCAACAAGTAGTTTGTAAGACGAGGAGTTCAATATTCGTTACTCGAATGCGAGTGAAAATAAATTCAACGTTTCTACTCGTACGTGAACCAATAGGACTTATGAGATACGACTTTATTCTTAGATGAGAATGTTTTTAAGGTTCATCAACGTAACGATTTTTGTAGCTATTCGATGAAACAGACTTTTTGAAAAATCTTTAATATTTTCTGCGACTGTAAAATCGTACGATCGACTGGTGAACAATTTTTACGTTTCGCAAAGACGTGCTCGATGAAAATTCAACAATGTTATTGGTATCATCGACTAGCAGAGGCTCGATAATGCGGCTAACACGAAGAAAACGCGCAGCTGCGATCATCCTCCGCCAATCGATGTACCGTTAATCGATGATCCGATCGATCGTCGTTCGCCGGATGGCATCGTCCTGCATCGCACGTTCTACCCCATATGGAGCGTATGACAGCTCGTGCGTCTGTCGTCGTCGCTTTGCGAATGTTCGACCGATGCTTCCGTCGGTTTGCTTCGTTTGACCGTTAAACGCTCGATTTTCATTGCTTCATTTCGAAGAATATAACTTTAATAAAATAGGTGGAGAGATTGGTTTTTTGTATATCGAATCACGATCGTAACGAAGAAGACGATCTGCGCCATTATAGTACGAATGGACAACTTGGTTGTACAATATTATATTGTATTATTCGAAAGTCTTTTCCGTTAAAAATTGCTGCCAGAGAAGGCAAAGGGTTGGGTGGAATCGATCAATCCGCAAACTGCTCGGATTACCATCGGACTGTCATTGGGCTCTCAAAGAATGGACCTTTCTGTATAGATTAGTCTAATCGATGTCACGTTATGTGTCACCATGATAAATTATCGACATTTAATGTCGCAAGTCACGACATTGACCTTGTTACGACACGGACCTCGTATTAAGACTGAACACTTATCTCGGTCTTATCGAAGTGTCGAGGGACGCCCAAGTACTCAAAAGACTCGTCAAACTCCAAATTCTACAATAACGACCACTTATGACGAATAGCGACATCTAACGT
>JAITYT010000090.1:3576218-3588167 GCA_025433975.1 Liostenogaster flavolineata | reverse complement strand
TTTTTTTTTTTATAATAAGACTAGAGGACGACGAAAGGAGAAGAAAGACGATAAGCTTCTCGTAATTGAGAGGCACTTATTCGCATATATTTGATAGTGACGGTCGTTGTGCCTGTTTTAACGAAAGAATAACCTTGACAGTCGTAAAAATGAAAGGATAAAAATTCAAGGAGAGCAAAGAGTGAAAAACGAAGCGTCTGATAAATCAGATATACGATTTTAATTAAAACTGTAATTTTTCTAATTACGCGACTAATTAAGACCGATCTTGCATTGATGTCGTAATACGTAGGCAGCAGCAAAATCTTTGCTTTAAGAGATTCGAGTTATTACGTAGATCATCTGGTCGGATCTGGAATTAAAGACAATTTTCATTCCTGTTCTTATACGGAAATCGTGAATCGTGAATCTTTCTTGAAATTCGCCGTCTTAAAGTGAGAAAAACAGTTCAGAAACTTTTCGTAGGGATTCAATGTGCTCGTTAAGGGAAGACATTCTCGTCTCATCGATCGAAAATTATCGAAAGGAGCAGAAATCGTTGGCGAGAAATTTATGACCGAGACACACGCACGAAGGTATATTTTTTTCGCATGGACGAGAACGTTAACGAAAGCGCCGACGGAAGAAACGACGAGAAAAACGATGGAAGCGCAGGTGACCAGCATCGATCTTCGTTACTCGACGCGTTAGACGACTTCTCGGCGCGACGGTTTGTACGGCTTGTAAGATCGATGACGTATCGATCGGCAATGATCTTTTACGGAAATATAACGAAAGACAGTCAAAAAATTTGCATCTTTCTTCGATTAAAAAAAAACGTATAACGAGTTTGATAAAAACGAGGGAAAAGATAGAATTTAAACCGTTCGCGAATTTTTCGAATGGAATTTCATGAATTTCCTTCGATCAACGAATCTCCCATTTTTAAATAAAATTCTTTGGATTGATTTAACGTAGGTAAAAAAGGTATCTGCAGCAGATTCGACGCGTTGATCGTATTGATCGATCAAAATCGAAGGACATCGAGAAGAAGAGGAACTTCGTGACGTCGAAAATGACAAATCGCGACACGATGCCCCGGTTTCTTGATGAATGGCTATGCACGTGAATTACGCGCTTAATCGATAAGTCCATCGAGATAATCGGACTACCGTTTAAGTATCACAATTTTCGATTAATAGCTCGATATTTGTTTTTAATGCTCCTTAATGTACTCGACGTCGAGTTAAGTATTCACCGCGGATTTTTACGAAAAGCTCATTATCTCGGAGCCGAGTATGCATTATGCATGCGCAGGCCCCCGTAGCGGCAGAAATCGCGCTTCTTTCGCCGTACCTACGCGTTCAGTGCTTCTTCCCTTCTTTTCCACTGGTCATTCTATCGGAGTGCCCTTTAATCCGGAGCTAAATAACAGCCTACGGGAGTAATCATCAACGTTTCCGTGTCTAACGAGCTTCTTTCAAAAGTCGAGCTTGCCTTGGCGTTATCGACGCCTTAATGCGATTAAAATTTATCGGTCGTTACTAAAAATTTGTGGTGGGTTTACGCTATCGAAATTAATGTCTAGAGATCGCTTTCGATGATTGAAAAATGATTATTTACAGCAACCAAGCAAAGCTCGTACTTGGTGGGATATCGCTGTCGTGATTCGACCTTTTTTACGCGGACTATTGTTTAGTAAAAGATTCAGTTATTATCTAAACGATTAAAGAAAGTTATAAAAAAATAGATAGTAATCTCTTGTCTATATTCGTCTTTTCACGTAACTTCTACAATATGTAAATGTGTGTCAGATGCCTGAAACCTTCGGGAGAGCAGCGAAACAATAAACAAAAACAGTGAGAAAAAAACAAAGAAATACCAAACGTCTACGACAGTAGTCGAAACAGTTTCAAAATCTTTTGAAAATAAAAATATTGCATTTTTTTAAACAAACACAGTCAGATTGACATAATTTTCGACGTCGTGAGATCACTCGCAAGCTGTATCAGACTAAGAAAAAGATTTTTGACAAAAGCTGCTTGTTTCTACGAGGACTATCGTTTGGTAACAGATTTATCTATTGTTTAAATAATTAAAAGAAAATGATTGACAAATGATTCATAATTTTTAATCTATATTCTGTTAAATTTGAGAGAGCGGTATGTGGAAGATCACTTAGTTAAAGAAATGCATCGTCGAGAGATTCGATTTAACAATACATCAAAAATTATATTACTAAACGCTTAGTAAATTATTAATTAATTTGTATGCACTTACCCGATGTACAGAAGAGACGAGAGAGGCGGCATCCAGTCGAAGTTGCGTCTATGAATTTCCTTGCACTTCGCTTCACTTCGCTTCACTTCACTGCAGTGCACTACGCGACGCGACACAAAAATATGCGTCGGAATTACGAGTATTATTCTACCGATGCTCACGCGTCGACGATCGGCTACGAACTAACGATGCGTCGAGTCGATACAAAACACCTAGGTGGAATAAAAAAAAAAGTATCATAGCTCGAAGAATTGTTATTGTTGTCATTTTCACAATAAATCGTTGATAAAAACTCTTACGAAAACTTATCTACTTTCATTTTATTTTTGTTATTAGAAAGCACTTATATAAGCAAAAAATGGCATCTCGTAATCGAATTTTAACGATTAATGTTTCTATTTACATCTGAATACGTATACGTATCTGAATACGAATATTTTCACGTGAATTACGAATACGTCAGAAATATTTATTGTTGCCGACAACGCAAACAGTTACTGCTTTTTAAACGAAAACAGCGTTTTCGTCCTTCGAATTTCTCCTAATCTTTCCAAATGACGACACGCCGTTGCCCGGCATTAGAAGGATTCAACCCCTGTATTTTCTCCATCCAATGGACCTATCCGTCAGGCTCTATCGGTTCGGTCATCGGCTCCGTCCACGTTCTTGCTCCTCGTCCTGCGCCTCGACACGACGACCGGCGGTATTTAGCGCGTTTCGCGTGTCGTTGATGAAACCCCTTGGGGTATCAAAGTTCCGCGCGTGCCTTCAATTTATGGTATACGTGCGCGATAGCCGAGCGTTTCTTTTCCGGCGTATCCATTCCGACGGAAGCATAACTTTACATGTAGCTTTTACGATTTTCTAGCGCGATGGTTAGAACGCGGAACGCGTCTACACGCGTCTACAAGCGCATCGCCGACGTACGCGCCGTGGAAATTACTATTCGCCTCGTAAATCGACTTGCAACCTGCTATTTCCATCGCGGAACGGCGACTTCGTATCGTACGGGAGGCAGCCGCGATCGTTAAGCACCTTAACGAACGCCAGGACGAACAGAAGGACGAGAAAAAGGACGCGAGCGGTCTGCTTTTCGTCCATCGCCGCTCGTCTTTTTCTTTTAACTCGTCCCACCGTTCTTCCATTCGACCTCCATCTAAAGTCGATTTAACTCTTCGGGATAGGCTGGGATTAAAAGTCTTATTTTTAAATTTATTCTAAATTTATAAATATTAAATTATAGATAATATATTTTAAATTTAAAATCTTTATATTTCGTCTTATTTACGTAAAGCAGGTGGTAATGTTACAAATGTATTCGCTTGTGTTGGCAACATTCGACGCGCCATTACCGGTTCACCAATTGTTATAAGCGAAAGGTTTATAGCATCAACATTTTTTTCCTCCAGTTTCATGCTTTTACACGATGCTATACCTTTATTAATAAAAATATACCAATTTTGTTTCATTTAAAACCGATAAAATTGCTGTACAACGTGTCGTTGCAGGTACGTTCGACGGAATTTTCGCTCGAATCGACTCGATGCATTACGACGAAGCCGATCGAGCTCCTTCGGAAAGGAGCAAGAAATACATAAGTAACGTCGGGTGATTATAAAGTTTAAAGGCGTTACGTTCTTTTTACGTAACGTAATTAAACGTAAGAAGATAACGACGAGTGTCGGCGTGCCTTTCAATTTTAGAAAGGAATCTCGCGTAAGGGAGTCCGTATTTCGATCGCGGGAGGATCTAATCTAAGGCTTTACGAGATTGAAGTCGATTCCGAGCTAAGAAACGTAATTACGGGCGATTAAAGAACGGCGGTTAACTTCCTCTCGCGTTATTAGTTTCTAAACACGGCTGAGAGGCATCGCTTTTTATCAGTCGCCACATTCGCAGCACTTCGTCTTGTTAAACGGAAATTCGCCGCTTACCCAAGGAACGAAGTAATCGATCTTTTCCCCCGTATTCGTATCTTCTTGTAGCAACGGGAAAAAATATCAATCGATACGAGTACAAAAAATTCGTGTTTTTTTTTCGCGGTTAAAAAAAATAAAAGGAATACAGCGATGGAACCGAGGTCGTCGCTGCATACGAGTAAAATTTCCGTACTCTCGAATTTCTTCACTCGAGAAAAATCGGTATCGCGTGCGGTCTGATAAACCTGCGAACGCTTGCTTCGACGATAAATCTTCCCGATTAAGATCTCACGGATATTTATTTGAAAACGTTAGGCGTTATTTTTAAGCGCGACGTTATTAAATTTAGAAGCGTTCTCTCTACCGTGCAATTAATATCGGCGATACTGCTTCTCGTGACGGGTTAAGCAGTCGCGACGGAGATTTCTATGCTTTCACTGAAAGGGAACGGATAGTTCATCACTGGCTAATACGCAGGCGGTCGTAATTCGTTATACCCGGTTGAAAAGGAGCGATGCGCGCACTTGCAGGAGGGTGAGTGCGCGCGCGTACGCGTAACCTGCCAAGAAACCCTTGCGAAGAACGTTCGCGCGCAAGAGTATTAATTTCTTCGGAAGAATACCGGGCGAACCGATGGATTCTTCGCTCTTCGTTCAACCGTGACTGGTTAACTCGATTTTATCGAGCTCTTCGTTTATAATTTCATTGCAAAAATACGACGCTGATGCGAATGTTTAGAAAGAACTCGGCGAGCCGATACAATTTTTCGAGAAGAGAAAAAATTTAAACTTAACTTAACTTAATCTACTTTAATCGCTTATGTCGCTTATAAAAACGGAAACGTACATTATTTCCTTCGATAAATTAACAATTTTCTTCTAAAACTCAACGTCTCTTTCGCAAGGGATCATTTGGTTTAGTATGGAGAATGCGGTTGCTGGATTAGACTGGAAAACTACGAGGTAGAATTTCTTCGTTGACGCGAACTTCGCTCTGGACTGCGACTGACTTCGAACGCGGCCACTCGATAAGACTTATGAATAAGAAACACGGCTCCGTCGTTGGTAGGGACATCGTTCCGGATTTTACTCTCCTTCGTGGGTAGATACGAGGCGTTCCTCGCATCCTCGAAGCCGAGTTTCCGCGTTGCCTCGGCGATTTCCCTATCGATGCATCAACCGGTCTCCCTTCTCGTGTCCTGCGATCCTCGCCGATGGCTATACACCTTCGCGACCAGTCGAGTATGATCGACGCTACGATTTGCAACGAGCGAATAATTAGCCGTTTCGAGCGGGGCGCCTTTCTTGGCTGACAGCTCTCGCTGCCTATCGGATCCGTGCTCGTCTCTTTGCTACGTCGATTTAGAAATAGAATACGGAGGAATAGGAGTGGACATTTCGTAGGAACGGTTCTGCCGCGTCTTCCGACGATCCATCTTCCGCTCTCGAGAATGAAGGAGAAACGATCTATGCATTTGGCACTATCTCGAGTAAGAAGAACAAAATATTTTATTTCATAGCCATTGAGCGACCATGCACCATAAAAATGCGTTTAGATCGTGGCCGTGGTCCTTCGGCTCGTCGATCTTCCGTTTAGCGCGTGGAATTGCAATTCATGATGACGTCGGAATTCGCGTAGAGGAACGATAAGTAACGCGACGTCGTTAATGCGCCAATTAGGACCCGTCCCAGTGTGCTTCCCCCTCGCTCGCTTGCATATACCCGTTTCTATCGCATGGCTCGAGCACGTTAGCTTAGTCAGCTTCGATCATCGACCCCGGCTTCGATTGTTTATTATTACATTTTTATCTTATATTATATTATATTATACGTTACTATTACTTCTACTTACGCTTCAGGCTTTCTCCACTTATTTTCGAGCGATCGATCAGACCTTAATTTTATCTATTGGGTTGCTCGGAAAGTTATTTCGTTTTTTTCTCAATTTTTCGTAAAAGCAACATAAAAAACGAGAAAAGAACATTTTTTTCGTAAAAAAAAACGAAATGACTTTCCGAACGATCTAATATTTCAATGCGAATTTGTGCGATCGTTTACTCTGAAACGTATGCTTCCAAAGTGAGGTAGAGCGAAGTTTCTTCTCTTTATTAAATTGCAACGAAATTTTTGGGGTCTCTATCGAATATAGTCACGCGGTAGGAGGAAGGAAGCAACACTCGAGGTAGCAGGATCGCTAAGCAGAAAACCTTATCTCTTATCTCGAGCACGCGTTGTCGCACGAATTCCGTACGGTCGAGGGAGAGAGCCGCTTCTCTCGTCTATCTCCTTCGAATCCTTTCCAAGCGAAAACCGTACGATTGGCGCTAGATCGCGTTGAAGAGGGAAAGGCATCGAGAAGATAAGCGGAGCGGAGGGCATGGGAGGAAAGGGTAACGGCGTTTCTCGAGCGTACTCGACGGTTCACCGGATAAAAATCCTTTTAGCTCCATTAGCGTGCTTCCGAGATCGGTATAGTCTAATTAATGAGACCTGCCGAGCATAACCCGCCTGCCACGATCAACGATTTTAATATTCACGGCCGTGCGGAATACTTTAACTGGCTCGAAACATTCCAAAACGTCGTTGGTCGAGAGGGCGATCGCATGGAATTCTACTTCGTCGACGAGGTATCTTCTTCGAATGTGTTAATTCTGACAGGAGCTGCTCTTCTAAACTGATATTTGAAAATTTGTTAAATCGCAATTTTAGAGAACCATCGGTCGGAGCAAACAACTTTTAACCTAACGATAATTTCAATAATTTCGTCCTCGCGTGCGACCTTGAGAAACGACGACTCTTTAAGAAAGCAATTTATAAATTACGATTTTAAACGACCATTATATTAAAAAATGGTGCAATACATGGAACTAGTTGGAGCCACGACTTGCCTCGTAACGACAGCTTCGGTGATTTTGATCAGTTTCGAACTAACTCGCGGCCAAAGCCACGCGGTTTCAAACTCGTGACTCGAAAGAGAGAAACGACAGCCTCGACATGGAGGACTCGTGTCCATTAACTCTACGATAGCCTTTACGTCTTTAATTCGGTGCGATTCTAGCGTCGAGGCGTCGTCCTCTCGTGCGACCTCGAGGAGCGTCCAGAGCCCCCGAGGCTCTATTACTTATGCAGTCTACGTTAGGCGGTCTGCATCGCCGCACGACTGCTTGCTTACCCTTCGTAACGTGTACTTTATTCTTTCCAGATGCACTGCCACCGATAGCTACTGGCGATTCGCTCGTTTAACAGCGGTAACGCCGAGGCAACGCCATACAAGTCGACGACGACGACGACGACGACGAAGACGAAGACGAAGAAGAAACGGTAGAAGAAGTCGGTACCGATCGAGGGCGAGTCGAACGAGGAAACTACGATGGAGCAAAAAGTCAAGTCCCGAAGGTATCCCCGTGTTTCGCGATAAGGTAAACGGCATTGTCTCGTTACGAGCATCGAACGCACCAAGTGGTACGCGTTTTACGATTAGATACGACCGTTTCCATACTCCTTTCTTCCTTAAGCGAACGCTACGTCCGGTCGATGGATGCAGTTTTCGCTTCTTCTCGTCCAACTCGTTATTTTTCGATATTCGATTGAAATTCGTCGGATTTCGTAAGAAAGATTTTAACGTATTTAAATGTTGAAATTTTGGAGGAATCCGATAAGGAAATGTTCCGGTGCGTTCGCGAGGAAAGCGAACAGAGGGCAAGCGGAAGCATGGCGAAAAATGGAGCGTCGGATGGAGGTCGAACGATCGCAAGAGCGAACGGTCGAAGGGCGTGAACGAAGGCGATAAACGAGCGTCGTCTTGGCACGCGTCCTTCTGGTAAGGCGGCGCAAAGCGGTGAGACGAGAAAAAAGAAGGTAGGGGGGAAGAAAAAGGAAGTAAGAAAGGAGGAAGGAAGAAAAAAGGGGCACGAGACGGCGAAAGGCGGTTAAGGAAGAGGAGCGAGCTTAAGAAAAACGTTAACGAAGTGAGCGGAGAGACAAGAGAGCAGGCGTCCGATGAATATGTAACGACGAACATTGAAATTTTAAAGTGGCGTTCATCATCCACCGCTATCCGCCATTCCTCTCGATCGTCATTATCGGATCGAAGAGAAAATTTCCTGGCCGATTACGTTTATTGTAATAATTTATCGTCTCTCGCATTATGCTAATGCAGCTCCTCTTATTAGCGTCGGTCGTTCCGCACTGACGCGAAGACCATCGATTACCCACCCTCTACCCGCCTACTTACGGATGACACGAAACCATCGCATCAGCCTTGGCTCGACCTAGGTGCAAACCAGAGAGAAGGAAGAATCGCTTGGTTCTACCAGGATGCGAAGTATTCGCGGCCGATCTTCTTTTTTCGCTTGTAACTCGTCCGGTAAGATCGCTCTAAACCGACTGTACCACGTGTTTCGACCGATGTTCTTTCGATGTCGCTATAAAGGGATAAGAAATGGAATTTTTAGCATCGTCCAATTATTCACTGTGACGTGGGCGGTGACGTGATTTTTTACGTCGGGGAAACGAGGCAAATTATCGAGCGTTTTTGCGAGCGCGACTCGGTCAAGACTCATTCATCGAAAATTTGTCAAATTTTCCGTACGATTTCTCTGATTTTAGAATATTTTGGAAATCGAACAGTCCTTCGTCTAGAAAAAGATGCTCGCGAGATTTAGTTTCTCTCTCGAAATTACCAGCGGTAAATAAATCCACGTCGCACGTAGTCGGAAGGACGTGACATCGTGGTAACAGTCGGTGGTGAAGGCAATCTCTTTCTTTTGTTATTTTTGTTAAATTTTCGGTCAAGAAAATATTCAAGTCATCGATGCACTGGTGTCGCTGCGGAGTACCGTTGTGCGTGACGTGGCGACCTTTCGATCGTTTTTAACTTTTCAGTCAACCTAGTAGAAATAAGATGCCTCGCGTAGCTGTCATGCGCCCTTTGTAATAATAAATGTATTATAAAATTTATCTCGATTCGTTATCCTTCGACGTCCCATTTTCGGGACACATTTTTAAATTTCAAATTCAGAGTTGATTAGTACGAATGTCATTGTACGGTTAATTTATTTTTTTTTTTGTATTTTTGAATCGCGGCTGGTAATGGGTTAACATTTCCTTTAAATCTCACCGTACGGAATATTAAAATACGAAGATGTCTCGAGTTTAGGATGTTCGCGCGATTCTCTGCTTTTCTAGAGAGAATAGAGGCACGAAACGCAAGGCGATAAATAATATCGTGTATCGTGAAAGTACGATGCGAGGGCGGGTGTCGATCAGAACGGCGGTGGGCGGATGCGGACCGCGTTCGAATCGCCATAAAAATCGTCGTAAATCCGAAGATTTGTCGCGATCGATGCGCGTATCGCGCCTTTTTATCGACATAAAATAGAAACGAATGCGTACGTACGAAAATAAGCGCGTATCTCGACGCAAGGTCGATGCGTCCTACGCATCGGTGTGTCGAGCGTCTGGTCACGACATCGAGGTCATTCATATTTCTCACTTCTCCGTGGATTTCTATCGAAGCAACTATTTTCAACGTTTATTCGAATAAACGAAAACTTCCGGCTCGTAATTCCAAGCTTCCACTCGAACGGAGAAAAGCGCGTATCGTTTACCTCGTGGTCGTTTCCTAAGTTCTCCGAACGTATTTCCAATCGAATTATTATCGGTGAAATTAATCGAGGCTCGGGAAGAAATATTTAGAAATACTGGAGCATTTTTGTCGCGACTCTTCGTCTTCTTCTTATGCAATTAACAATGATGTCGCGTATCTTTCGCAAATCGATACTATAATTTTGCTCCTCAAATTAAGTCGTTCGTGTCTCTCTTTAGAGGACAACGTTATACTGCTACTAATACTCGTACCAAATTAACATCAACGAAGCCGACGAAGACTCTTCTTACTTGTACACCTTTCTACAAATATCGATCATCATGATCTGTCCTTTAAAACAAGTCAACGTGTCTCCCTTTGAAGGACATCGTTATACTTCTGCCAGTCCTCGTATCGAATAAACATCAACGAAGTCGACAAGGACTCTCCGTTGCATTTTTTTTTTACAGATATCGATCATCATGATCTGTCCTTTAAGACAAGTCAAAAGTGTCTCCCTTCGAAGGACATCCTTATACCGCTTTCGACGCTCGTAATAAATTGTTATATCGTCAACGAAGCCAACGAAGACTCTTTCGTCCAGAAAGGAAACGTTTGAAAGATGTTCTAAAAACGAAAAGATGGAGCTTCGACTCGAAGGAACGTCGGTATCTCGATGGATTTATCGAAATGGCGACCGATGCGTCGCAATTCCGAGTTTGTCCCTTTATTACGCAATTAATCGCGATAACGTACGAACGGAACGTATAAATATCGTCGCCGTAGCTAGCGCGTAAACGTTAAAGTACGCAAATAGAAGCGCTTAAAGTAAAGCGTCGTCTCTTGGTAACGCAAGATTAAATATAACCTTTGCCGCGGAAACCGCGAAGAAAGATCGTAAAGCACGAGGAAGAGGAGAAGAAGGAGGAGGAGGAGGAGGAGGAGGAGGAGGGAGGGAAGAGTGGACACAAAGGAGGTAACGAAAGTCCACTGCTATTTCTGCGAGGAAGATCTCCGCCATGAACGACGACTATCCTACCATGACTTAACGACGAGCTCCTCTTCCTCAAATTAATTATCCTCTTGGACGATGATTTTAAATATCGCGTGATCCTTCGTTATTTACCTTCGAATAAAAGCACGTCAAACGAGTCTCAACCGTGGATTTAATCGTATTAATTTTTATCCAGTGGCAATCTTCGCGTTCTTTCTTTCATACCCCGAATAATCGCAATCCAACAGCACGCGACCGACTTAATCTCGTTAATTTGGCGTACTTATCGCGTTCTTTCTACGAGATCGAAACGAAGAAGAAGAAAAAGTGAGAGAAAGAAAGAAAGAAAGAAAGAAAGAAGTGAAAAAGGCGTTGATCCGGGAACCTTCGACAAACGCAGGTTTATTCTCGACATTTTCTTCCTTACCACCACGATTTTCCCCTCGTGAGGTCAGATCGTCGGAACACGTGGGCGATCCTCGCTTCGACGGCACCGAAAACGAAGTAGAAGCTTCGAAGGGTACGCGCGCTTCGTTTATCGGTTCGTGGTGGTCTTTGCTTCGACTATCTTCCTGCGATACGTTCGGTTGAAGGACGGTGAGAGAAAGAGAAAGAAAGAAAGAAAGAGGGAGAGAGAGAGAGAGAGAGAGAGAGAGAGCGAACGAGAGAGGAAAAGCACACCGATGGAATCTCTCGACGGAGGCCACAAAGTCTCGGCGGGTCGCCCAGGTGTTTTCATAAGTACTCGCGGGCATTTAACTTGTCAGCCCCGTTGGACTCGCTACCTGCGCTTCGGTACAAGACACCCTGGACGGACGGATAAATGGCCCGTGTTCTTTATGGTCGAGATAAGCCGATAACGAACGGTCTTATCGTAAGGGCGTAAGGACGACGCAGGGATCCTCCTCGCGTTTGTCCAAGCGATCTCTCTTTGCCCTAACATTTCTTCCTGCGATTTTTCGCGAGTTTCTTGGTCCGGGTTAGACCTAGGATTATTCTGGTATAATAATTAACTGTGTACTTGATTGCTTGCGATAAATAGGGTTTTTAATTATCGAATTTATACATAGATTCATAATTATAGATCATTTTTCTATCGAAACGCTGGATGAGAGGAACAGAGGCCTTCGACTCGCCTTCCTCCACTTGCGTATCGGAGATAGAGTCAAAGTGAATTAGAGGTGAAGTCGC
>JAITYT010000090.1:3546604-3565319 GCA_025433975.1 Liostenogaster flavolineata | reverse complement strand
TCTCTCTCTCTCTCTCTCTCTCTCTCGACGTTCTTCCGTCTTTCTCTATACCAAGTGGAAACAAACTGACCGTTACAAGCGTACCGAAGATAACGCCGTGCAATAAATTCATTAGATCTCCTTCGGTTGGTCGATAGTCCGCGGTGCGCTCGTGCGAGCCCGGATCTCTGTTATTTTTTCCGGATAACGTCGTTTTACCACTCTTAACTGCCGGGAGTAAAAAAGCAGGAGAGAAGAGGGCGAACAAGAAGGACGTTGGCCGCGGCTGAAAATTTATTCGAGCCGCGAGGAGCCGAGCGACCGACTTCGTCCTCGAAGAGACGCGAGAGACATCGTCGAATTTCGTTCGTCTCAAAGGACGAAAATCTTTGTCTCGGCTTTTTAATCGAACGGAGGAGTCAGTCGACTTATTTCCGGGATTTATGACGCACTTTTCCATCCAGTTGGAAGGTCAAAGAACGCCTTCGGGTGTCAAAAATCGTTCGTAGATTACTTGAAGCAAAACTTTGAAAAACGATTTCTCGATCGTTGCTCGTTAAAAGATCGCGGGAAATTGTGGAAAATGACGAAGAATATCTAGAGGCTGTTCGACGTATCTCGGTCCTACGTACGAGCAAAAGCAACAAAATCGTCGAACCGATAGCTAGAGCAGCCAATAAACGAAATAAAATCATTAAACGTAAAATGAAAACGATTCGATGAAACTATCGATCGTGTTGGAGTACAACGGCACACAGTTACAAGTAAACCTAGTAAGAGCTGCTTCGCGGCAATTAGGGACAGGAAAATCTTCCTCTACTGCGTGTTTGGCACAACCACTTCCGTACAATAAACGATCTTGCGATAAACGTTTAACGTATTTCAATAGATCGCGAGAGTGGCTACGAATAAACGTTGGCGCGAATTTCCAGCTGCCGACGTTCAGTCGCTCTCGAGCGAAAGCCAACGAAGCTCTCTCGAAATATCGACGGCTCGTCGTTCTCGTTGGATTCGTCTAGAAGTTAAGGCGCATTCTAGTGACGTGGAGTACCTTTTGCATTGTCGACGACGGCATAAATATAAGGTGTACTCCTTGGACGGGCGCGTGGCTACCTTCGTTTTGGTGCGAGCTCGCGTAACGCGAACATTAAGGTATGTTTCTTGGCACGGCTCCACTGGTTTCGTTGCCCCACGGTTAACACGGGTTATTATCTCTCATAGGGCTCCATTTTCTATCTTGTCGCGACTCTACTTTGGTACGAGTCGCCTTCTCGGAAGTGTCTTTGGCTCTTTTCCCGGACTCCTCCCGGCTCGCCCTATCGTTCCTTTTTGGTAATTAAATTAAAAACGAACGCGAAAGAATCCTGTTTGGTTGCTCGCTAGCTCGATCGATCGTGTTTCGTCGTGGAACGGGACGGAAATTCGGAAATGAGTGAAAAAAGGATACAAAGAGGCGCGAAGATCGAAGGATCTCTTAATCCCCGCGTTAATAAATACTCGATTTACGAGCTCCCCTGGAAATTATAAGATCGAAGGACGTTAAAAATTCGAAGATGAGTGGCTCGAAAGATTTCGAAGAGAAATAGCTATTTTAAGAAATACGTGAAAAAATAGGCTCGCGAGAACATCAAAGGAAATTCGAACAATAACGGCGACGGTAGCGATACCAGCGGGACTAGGAGCGAAACGGCGGTAAATGTCGGTACAAAGAGGCGCGTACTCCTCGCGTTAATAACCGCGTGATATACGAGCTCCCCGTCGTAGGAATGACAAGATCGAAGGGCGTCGAGACGCGGGGGTGCCCGAAAGTGCTTCGAGTGGAAGCCGAATTTATAGGCTCGCGTGTTGGAAACCGGTGGTGCTTGTTAAATTGCCTTTACAACCGCGGCCAGATACCTTTATCATCGACTATAAATTTCGGCGGCGCGGTATAGAAAGGGCTCGCGTTGTAATTGGGCGTATTTTACGGATCCGTGGGACGCGACGATGGGACCCGAGAGGACACGGTAAGTCGGATCGACTCTCGCTTCCTTCGCCATCTTCTATCTTCCTTCCATAGTAAAAATCAGACGACACTTAGCCGTGCCTTTCACGATTTTGCACGGAATCTTAATCAAGATTTTTTCTTTGCATAATCGCCACTGTCTCGGAGTCGCATTTCGAGGAGAACGAATGCGATAACTTCGAGCCACGGACACTCCTCGGACTATTGGGTTATTCGGAAAGTCTTCGCCGATAAAAGATACAATTATTGTGATATAATTATCCCAACAGATATCGCTAACATTTATTTAACGTTCGTCGTTTTCATATTCTCTAGGTAAATTCATCTAGGTACGAAGGTACGAGAGATTTTCTCCCTTTTCTTTGTCTCTCTCTTCGAGTCGAAGGGCAGCAAATCGGCTCTTTCGTTCAACAAGTACAGACGTTTTAAATCGTCACTGATCGACTTTCACGATTTTTTATCGGCGAAAACTTTCCGAACAATCCAATAAATTGTTACGTAAAATCGATCGGCGTACGCCGATTTAATATTCTCTGGAAAAGGAGTAAATAATTAACGTATTAATTAATCAATTATAAATTAATTTCACGAATAAATTAAGGCACGAGATTTTCTCCCTTTTCTTTTTCTTTCTCTTTGAATGGAAGAGCAGCAGACCGACTCGTTCGTTCGTTCAATAAATACAGACAGATATGTTTTAAATCATCACTGAAACAATTATCCGCGACGAAAGACGGAACAATGCTTGCTCGTCTGCCCCGCGATACGCGAATAATTAAGAGCGCGCCATGAAAAATACCGCGAATACCAAGGGAGCAGGAGGAGGATTTCTTGGAAGGCACGAACGCGTTATGTCGGTTCTCCTATTAGCCGATAAATCGCGGTGAACGACGACGAGACGTTGGAACGACGCTGATCCTTTATGGGCCGATCGATACTTTGCGCGGCCTCCTAAATCAGGTCGCACGCCGCTCCGTTAATTGGAATCGTACCGCGCGGAACGAGGGACGAGAATGAACTCAGAAGCGGCTCGGAAGTACGAAGCCGCACGTATAAGTAAGTAAGCGAGTTGACCGAGCGCATTCGTTGATCCAACGTGGACTCGGTATGCAGTCGTCGCAACGACGATTTTGCTTCTTCCCGGACGTTTTTCCAACGCGTTAAATCGACGCTCTAGAAAGACGATTTCGAGAATGGCAATGACCACAACGAGATCAACCACACCGAAGTTCATTTATCCAATAAGGATGAATCCAACTATAATTTTGCACGATTGAAATTCTAAACTCGAGATAAAATAATTCCGCACGGAATAAATGGCGTGTTGACGATAGAAAATGCAGTCTTTCATCCAGTAAGCCATTTTGCACGATTAAAATTCTAGAAAATGCATATTTTTTTATACGATGCCAAAGTTTAATCGTTAATTAAGTTTTGCACGATCGAAATTTTAAATTTGGGCTAAAACAGTTGCACGCAAGATAAACGACGTATTACCGATTGGAGCTGTAACTCTTTCTTTATACGATGCCAAATGTGTCAAGCTTCCGATTGAAAAGATCGTAAAGAACGGTGAAAGACAAAAGAAGGTCGAATCGAGATTGGTCCGTTAAAAAGATCACGACAAAGGGGTAAAAAGAAGGGGACGCAACGTGGGTTGGATTAGAGGAGAACGAGCCAATGGCGGAAAGGATTGCCTTTAATCGCCCGTTGAGAACTAACAGTGATTTTTCTTATTTTTCCGCGCAACATCGCTCGCGCGTAGAAGATAAATTCACGCGAGCGAACAAGCGGTATCGACGCAAAGCCCGAGAATTCTAAGCTCGGTGGAGCGGATAGATTATTCACCGCGAGGAATTTCACGCCCTTCTGCCTCTCGATGACGTTCGAGAAAAAGGAGCACTCCCAAACTCGTTCTCGAATTCACCGTAATCCACCACAGCCGACTCGACATCGAGATCCAAAATATCGATATAAAGGCGACGATATTTCGTAATTTTTCTTTCGAAATTTTCATCCGTGACGATTTCCGCGAGAAAGCTATCAATTTTCTTCCCTTTAAAAATTTAATCCTTCGCATTTCTCTGCGTCCTATTTTCTCATAAATCCTTCCATCGTATTTTCAGTACTATTCTTCGTTTTAACACGTATTTGCATCGAGATCGTAGACACGACGATTTTTCTTCTCTCTCTCTCTCTCTCTCTTTCTCACACATACGCGCACACAAACGTTAAAATTTCTTCGACCCAAAATCGCGCTTAGATATCGCGGAGATAAGCGAAAAATGTCCAAGGGGACGAGAGAAATCGCCGCGTCAATATTCAAATCGTCGTTCGTCGCACTTCCGTCGTCCGGCGGCCGCTCTTTGAACCGTTCCACCTCTTCCGCGTTTTATAATTATTGCACATGCAAGCGCGATCCTCCACCGAAACTGCATACTTCCGGGCTCTTTCGACGACGTCGGTGGAATTTCAAACGCGAGTGTTCCGTCGACGACGCGCTTCTCTGCGAATCGATCGTTCGTACGGCTTTCCTTCTGCTACTCAACGAAAAAAAAAAGAAATCTGTCCGTTCGAGAAGAACGATTAATTCGAGCCGATCGAAAATTATTAGTTGTCGCGATTACGGACGCGACTTCGGTGTTTCTTCGTAACTTTCGCTTCACCATTTTCGTGTTTATCGAGTCGATGCTCGACGTAACTCGAGCCGATTTGAGAACGTTTCGCAAAGTTCCAGGCTGAACGACAACGTCGAGGTCTTCCGCTTGATCGCGTTAACGTCGAGGACAAGCCGTCGATTTCCTCGTTGCGCAAGGTGTCGTCGAATTTCGACTCGACCCACGTGGAAGGACAAAGTCGTCGGTTCTCCCTCGCAAATTTATCGTAACTAGGAGGCTGCGAACGAAGGATATAAATACAAGCGCTTTTTTCTCGTAAGGAGGACCTACTCCGTAGGGTCGACATCTGCAGAGCTTGCGTGTCCTTTCCCTTCTCTCCTGGCTTTTTACCCTTTTCTCGCTCGGAATCCCGCTCATCCTCTTTCTCTCCGTCCCTCCGATCCTACTCCCACCTTTTTCTCGAGTCTACATGGTCTAGGAGTCGAAGCGTATGTCTACGTCGTAACGCGTCGCGTCGGAGAATCTGGAAGAACCGGATGCATAGGCGGTGATGGCGCGTAAAAGATTCATTTCTTCCTCCTCCTCGTCTTGCCGTCTTACGGTGGAGGAAGAAGACTCGGCAACGGGCGACGAAGGAACCGTCAGCAAGTTCCCTTGGTTCCGGCCGAGAGTCGAGCGGCTCCCTTTCGTGGAGCCTGTTTTGTTGATTTAGCCAATTGGATAAGATACGGTAGGCAGAGGAGCCTCGAGGTTCCTCGGAGGTTATCTCGAAGGTAGGAAGGAGAGGTGGAAGGGCTTTGCTCGAAATGCCTGGCGATTCGAAGGAAACGAATTTGAACGACGGATAAATAAATAAATAAACACGCCCAACTCATTTTTTACACGATTCTAAAATAACACGCTTCGCCGATAAGAACAGATACACCCTTTTTTTTTGTTCTAGCACGAATGCCAAACAATTTTTTTTAATTCTATTAGGTTGCTCGGAAAGTAATTTCGTTTTTTCCCAACAGTTTTTCGTATAAAAAACGAAATTATTTTCCGAACAGCCTACTAATTTTGACAGTGTGATCAGAAGTTTTTTTTGTATAAATAAGTAATATGGATTTCATTATTACTTATATACATACCATTTTTATACACGGTTTGTATGGAACGTACCTACCGTGTAAAAAATGAGTTGGGTGTAGATAAATGAACGAGCGAATAAACCGCATCGTAGATTTCGCCTTTATGTTATTTTGGTGAACGCGTGTCGCGTCATTGTCGTCGTTCCATCAGGGAATTTACATTTGCCGGATGCGAACGGAGCGAATTCCTATCGAAAGATCGAATTTGCTCTCGCTGTATCGTAAATTGCCTCGTTGCAGTGCGAGAAAAAGACGTTCTCGTTCGAACACCTGTCGAGGAGTCTGCCAATCGGTTTCGTTTCTTATCCTCGAAGAGGAGGGCTCTCACGATTTTTTCCTCGATTTTTGCCATATTCCCGATGATAACAACGAAGTTTCCACAGCCTTCGCATCAGTACGCGCTAAAAGGAAAGAAATTTTCGATCGGAAACGTCTTCTACGCGTCGAGGCAATCGGCGAAAGAAAACGGTTTTGTCGCGTGTTGAAAAACACCTCCGTTTCCTCCTTTTCTTCCTTTTTTTCACTCAACCGATTGAACGACTGCCGAATTACGTCGGACCTCGGATCGAATCTCGCAATTATTATAGGTGGAAGCGACGAATGATTTCGTTGGAAATGCGCGTCGAGGAGTTTGCCAATCTGTTGCGTTTCTTATCCTCGAAGCGGAGGGCTCTCGCGATTTTTTCCCTTCATTTTCCATCCGAATGAAAAGGAATAAAAACGCCTACGAATTAAGCCGCGTCGAGGAGAAAGGGCTCGTTAAGGAATCCCGCTTGATATCGATGCAAACGAGACTACCAACGACATAAAATAATGAAAAAACAACGACAACGAGACCAACGAAAACCAGTTAGCCGCGGTACTAGACTCCAGTCCTCCGATAAATCGAAGGGAAGGACCTCCGTATACGTTTGGCAGCCGACGAAAGGACTCGCGGCTCGTATCTGGTCGCGCGAGTTCGAAGGACGCTCCTTCGGCGGTAGCGAGCCGCCTACGCGTGGCGCACGATCCCTGACCAACACAATCGCGCCTTTCGAGGGAAGCCGTAATATCCCTTAGATCCATTTAATTTGAATACTACACGGCGAGAAAGCGATTCGAAGATCCTCGAGGGCCTTTTAGGATAGTCCTGCGGTAGGTTGCTTCGTTATATCGTCGTTCTCGATTATCAACGACGATTAATTTGGTGGAGTCCTCGCTCGAGACGCACGTTCAAATTCAGCTTGATCTCGGAACTACGCTTGATTTTCGACGATAGAGCTTCCTCTATCGTTTGTCATGCGAGTTCCAAGATTTCTAACGATAGAGAAGAGTTAGTCTCCTTTTAACACTCTTTCGCGTGGAAATAGTCCGTAGAATTAACCTTTTAATCGGTGCCGACGAGTTAACCCATTTGCATCGTATGGAAAAGTGGAAAATTTGTTCTTATCGCCAACATTTTTTTTGGTTGTATTTAAATGAAAATGTTTTGAAGTATGAAAAAAGCAGTTTTGCGTAAATAAAGAATTTTAAAGAATTTTTATTTCACTATGGACTAATAATCATAATAGAAATGGAATCTAATTATTTTGCACAACGTGATAATGTTTGAAATCACATTGGTAAAATGTATCTTTTCTCTTCTTTTCTAATAAACGAACTACGCGACGTTTTCTTCGATGAAGTCTTCTCGATAAGGATTGGAAAATGTTGACCCGTAAATCTTGGTGGTAATGATGGACATGGTGTAAATGTTCTTCTTTTTTGTAGTGTCTTTATGTTGTATATATTTTTTGCAATTATTTCTTCCGCTAATATTTTATATTTATAATATAATAATATAGAACGATAATACGCGCTTCGGTGATGTGCCTAAATAAAATGCGCGCATATATGCGCTTACGATGCAAATGGATTACCTCGTCATGCTCGAGATATCGACCTTACCGAGGTATTCGTCGAAAACTTCGGTACCTCGTCGCTCTGCGTGTTCGTTGTTAATTTGTATAGAAAATATTTATATCCAGTCGATATCTTTTATCAAAAAAAAAAAGAAAAAATAGGAAGCATAACCGTTCGACGGAACGAAGAAATTTTCCGAGCTGACACGCGGTTAAAACTATTCTTTTATAGCTTTAACTATATTTAATTAAGATTTTAATTTGAAAATATTATTTATTAAAATAACTACGCGACGCACCTTCCGACGATTATCCCGACAAATTATCGTTGCGTGACACGGTATCGTCGTGTAAGTCGCTCGATGTGTCGTCCGTGCGGCACATGTCGTTCTCGATCGACCGTTCGCCCCTCCCTCGAATCGAGATGAGCGAAGAAGGAAGAGGAGAATCGCTTTCGTTCGAACGAAAGCGAAATCCTCAACGGGATCTTTTACGACGACGCGGAGCATCGAATCGTCCGATAAACTCGTTTCGTTCCTTCTTTTTCGAGCTCCTCGTTAGTTCGTGTATACCTCTCGCGTCGTAATAACCGTTAAAATACTTCCTGTTACGAGAATATCGCCATCTATACGCCCGATTATTTGTTTCACGTGCGAACGCCTTGTTTTGTTTTTTTTTTACGTTCGACAGTACAACCGCATCGACGAACGCGTGAAAAATTTACGACACTGGTCGAGCGCAACGATTCAAGATGAGACGAACGTCGCGTTGTTACGTATTGATGCAATTCACGCATTTTTTAGTTGATTTTTCTCATTTTTTGAACGAGCATTGGAATAATTTGATGCAGCAAATAAGGCGGGCAAGGTTCACGAAGGGGCGTACCACCGGTGGTACAAACGGGCCTAATCGCTTTTGTTCAGTTTTTCTTTGTTTTAGAAAAAAGAAAAGGAAGTTTTTGGAAATTAGGAAGAAGTTTTAATCGGTTGAGAATATTTTAAAGAATATATCCGGTGAAATTTGTATTTTTGACGTTTTGATTTTCGAATAGAAAACTATTATTATTTCGCGAACCTGTTGAAACATATAAGATTTTCTTCTTCGACGAAATCGTGGAAAGAATTTTATTTGTCGTTGAAAGTGCGCTCTCGTAAGACGAGATTGAGATCAAATCGATTAGGAATAGCCGCGATAGACGACAACCGTTAATACGTCGTTATTAATGAACGAAGCGAGCGTAGAAGAAAGGAACAGAAAAGAAGAAAGAGAGACAAGGCTTTTGATCGCATCGCGCATCGTTGAGGTCGTTAAGAATAGTTAAACGCGCGGCATCGAAAGCGGAAGAGCACGAATCGAATCACGCGTACGATTGCGCGCCGTTCGATGCGTCATGTTTCTAAAGTCGCCGATTTGATTAATCGCGATTCTCAACGAGCATCGTCCGCGGCTAATCAACTTCACCAAAGACGAACGAATCACTCGAGTAAGCTGGAAATCCGACTGCCTCGACTTCGAACGCCATTTTTAGATCGATGTCAAGACATTTTCGATCTCTTTATCGGCATTTATATTTATCGTCGACATTCGCACTCTCGAAGACCTTGAAAAATTTCCTCCCTTGCTGTCGGTAGGTTCTTTTCACCCCACTGCTATTAAACCGCGAATTTTCAAATTCAAATCGCTGATTAGCATTTTGAAGGAAGGACTTTTTCTTTGGATATATTTATCGTGTACATTTTTTCACAGGAAACGATAAAACGAAAAACGTATCGAGAAATATGAATTCGATTTATCCGTGCGCAATCGGGTTTTTAAAATACCTCTCTCTCGTTTTAGAAAATTTGCAACAATTCCTCGAATCGATTGTTGCCTCGTGGCTCCAAAACGTCGTTTGTGTCGATTCGAATGATCTCCGGTCGCTCGGTCGTATCTTCTCTGGTGAGGATAACGTCGATGTTGTCCGGTATCAGACGCACTACGAAGTTGGTTCTCCAGTAACGACGCCATCGACGACCGTGTAATCTGAAATCGACGTCGCGTCGCGATTCTAAGGAGGATTTCTGTCGAATGACTCCTTAAAGTTAGCTAAAGACTTCGTCGAGCTAAATTTGAACGACGATACGCGTTAAAGTCGTCTTAAAAGTTTCAGACAATTGTCGAATTTCCTGCCATTGTTTTTCACGCGAAATCTCGCACACCAAATGGAGGATTTGGCATCGAGGGACTTATAAACCAGCGATAGATAGTCGTTTAACCTGTTAACCGGGGAATTCCCTTCTTAATTACGCAGCATAACGGACGCGAACTCTTTCACTAGAACGTGTAAATATGTCAAGCCCGGAGGACGTAATTTCATATTATTATTTTTTTTATTTAAGCTTAAAATAAATGAAAAGGCTACGAAATATATATTTTTTCGTTTATTTTATATATATTTATACGTCCCGCTCGGTTAACAGGTTAAGGGATATTCTATCGACACGCGTCGTGTTTACCTGACCAGAGTTATGACCCAGCCCCAATAGGCGATCAGTGTCAGCATGCAAGTTGGCAGCATGGCGATGACGAGCCAGGGCACATCGTAGAGACCCTTGGCCAGCACTATTTTGCAGGCAAGGACGCAGATGTAGCAGGAGAAGAGAGCCAAGGGTGTCATCACCGCCAGATACAGAAAGTCAAGAATCATCTGCTTGCCAAAAAGACGAAAGGTATTGTTTTCGCGTCGACGTTCTTCCTCTTTTTCCTCCTAGTCGTCGTTTTATGCGAGATCGGATGCCACGAGAATCATCGCGTCGACGAAATTACGTCTACGTTGAACGTCGTAATTTCGTTGTACGCACGATTAACCGAATTTACAACTTTTTATCCGTTAACCGTGACGACGTAGTTAAGGTGATTTTGCGACATCTCTAGATCGGTATCACGGATGTTCGACGTATCCAAGAAAGAGAAAGAATCCGTGCTAAAATCTAGAGTCTGAAGCTGAAGGCGATTTTCTCTCACCTGACGAGTAGCTATCACGCTTTTGAACCACAAGTAGATACTTTGGAAGACGTTGTAACGCGGCACCCTCTTCGTCGAGTATTTGAAGCCGCACAGCTCGCACCTCGTATGGCCCGACTCCGTGAGCCACCTTTCGAGGCACTCGGCGTGCACCAGTCCGACGGTACCGCGGCACCTGTCGCAGTAACGTTTGTCAATCGGAGAATTGTCGAAGCTGTTGCTTGGTGCGTTCAAAAAGGCAAAAATCGCTCAAAATATCGCTCCATCCGCGTATTCGTCGTTTATCTTCGGTGCAAAGGGAATAATAGCGACAGGTTCTACGAATAATCGATCCTAAAGCAGGATTCGCGAATCGTTCTCTCCTAATTGGGAGTTACTTCGATGCTTTACGATCTTCCTATTAACAAGCAGAGTTCGCCTTCTAAATTGGTGTCCGGCCAGGGCTAAAAGATAAAAGCGGAGTTCCACGAGGAGTAAGGTAAAAAGCGAGAATGGAGATCGAAACGAGTATCGTCTGTATCCGTTAAACGACGAAGTGTCGAGTAGCTCCTGCGTTCGGCTAGGAGAACAAAATTCACCTGAAACGTCGCTCGACGCTCGACCCTATAAGGTAAACGACGAGCAGGCTGGAGCTCCGCAGGAGCCCTGTAAATTGAACCGGCAGTGACGTAAATTGGCTCGTAAGAAAAAGAGAGAGCAGGGTGAGGGGAGCAGGAGGGAAGAAAAGGTCGAGCGGTTCCGTGCGCGTTAGGAGATCGACCGGAACGGTCCGCGTTGCCGCGATGTTAATCAAGTTGCAATTACTCGCGAAGCGTTCTAAATGGGAGCGCGCGATCGCAAGAACGAAAGACGATCCTCGCGATCATTAACGTACGATCTGTTTTTCCAAGGAGACGCGATACCAGTTGCGAGGTTGGTCTCGTTACTCGCTGGCAAGGGGTTCTGGCGCATTCCCGCTTAACAGGAGTTATTAACTTTACAACTTCTCCTCCCGACTGCGAGGAGGAAAAAAGGGCGGAGGACTTCGCGCGCACCTGTCCCAAAGAGTTCGCGTTACGGGCTCGATACGAGCTTTGACACCTACAAGGTAGATGTTTCAGAGATTGCGGATTGCTACCGGTGAAAATGTTAAGCGTTCTGTTCATTCGCGTTGTTCGTGACGTCGAAGTCTTTTTGACAGGGACGACAATGAGTCCGATAGGCGCTATTGTGCAAAATGGAAGGTGCGGAACGATTATTGAATTTCACGTGGAACTTCTTTAAGATAAGGACGATGATTAGACCAATAAGACGCTAGCGTATAAAGCATGAATGTTGAACGTGAATTTCGTAGGGAATTTCTTTGGATTAGGGACGATGACGAGTCCAATAAGACGCTAGTAGGGAAAGCACGAGTGTTGATGGTCAATTTCGTACGGAATTTCTTTGGATCAGAGACGACGAGTCCGACGAAGACGAAAACAGAGGCGTGTAACTTTGAAGGATCGACGAATTAAGTCGGATGTCTCACCGTGTTCGCCTCGCTAATCGCTCACTAGAGCCGAGCAGCAACTTGAAGCGCTTCTCGTTTGCTACGTTGTGGATCGCGAAGATTGGTGCTACCTTCGCGCCGTACATAGCAAACGTCTTGCTTCCGAGCGGCTCGCAGTTTAATGGCTAATCTTCCTAATAGCGTCGTGTTACATCGAAGATAGGCGTACCTGGATTTTAGCTTTTTGAGTTCGATCTCGTTTGTTGGTTGCCACCTTCGAATAAAATCTTATCGAATCTCGTATAAGATTCACCGAGTGTCATCGAAACTTTTCTTCCATATAAAATCTAATATACTTAGAAGAAAATATCTGTACATAATTCATGATCATCGTGACTAACATTCCCCTAATCTGCTTGAAATCGTTTTAAATTATCGCTAACGTTAATTCAACGAAGTTTAAGTGACATTCGCTCATCCACCGAAAATTATACCAGCGAATACTTCCACGGTTACTTACTTGCAAGCCGAGATCAACGGTCCAAGGTAGGCGTAGCACGAGTGATTAGAAACTTGACTCTCTATTCGTGGTCCATCCCGATTCTCCGATTCCCGAATAGATCGATTCCCACGAATGGATGGAAAGCCTTCCATGTGACAAATTCTACATATGTCGTTGGACAACGCATACGTATCTGAAACGTGCGTATAATAATAAAACGATTAGCATGCGCAACGAAACTCGTCGACACGTCGAAGTGAACCTGGACGTACGCGTTCGTGCCTCACGGAGAAAGCTCTACGTACGATTGTAACGCGACTACTCGAAGTAAGATGATACCTCGTCCGTTTGCGAATTAAAGTAATCCTCTTTTAAAATAAAAATAAAATATAAATTAAAATAACATATTTCTGCGTTAAATAAATTCGAAGAGACACGTAAACTGATTATATTTCCGAAAGAACGCTTCAGAATGCAAACAGTTTGCGCGATTCAAACGTTTGCATCACGAAAAAAAATAAAAATCGAAGATCGAGAAACTTACCATCTTCGCGATTTTTTGTATTCTTCGTTCCCCAGCCATTACATTTCTTATCCGCTTCGTCTTTCGAACGCATGCACTGTTCTCCAGTCAAGGGTAAGTTTTGCTTTATTTCTGTCGCCGCATCCAAAATTTCATCGTCGAGCTTCTCCGACTCGGATTCTAAAATAGGCTTTTCCAACTGGCTTGATTCTGCTAATTATACATCCAAACGTCTCGGTAAGATCAATTATTAGCAACTAACGTAAATTGACGACAAAGATTTCATCTTTTAAGAGGGAGTAGTTAATCTAGGCACGTATAACAAATCGATTCTTTGGTTACGAGTAATATTTTAACGTTAAAGAAAAGATGGGAAATTCCGAAGAATTTTATAGTAAAATTTTATTCTTATAAATTTACCACGTCCACTACAGCCAACGATCGACTTTCCTTACAAAATAATAGATCTAACGAACGATCCTACGAATATACAAAAACGATTCGAATCTATTCGAACGGAAAATATCATTAACTTCTATTTGCGACCTATTGGTCTGTAAATCAAAACAATCAAAGAATTCATAGGTTAACTAAAATGTTTTAGCGAGCTTCGACTTGTCACCAAGCTCGAAACGACGTCGTAGCGATAAAATTCAATTTGGCTCACCGATAGCCAGACATCGACTTTCATCAAAGGCTAACCTGTTTCCGCGATAGGACCGTCATACAGTGGCCCTTCATCTTTGAGGATTGACATTAAGAACGTGGTGGATGGTTCATCGTTGTCTTTGTATGGTATCGAGTTTACAAAAAATTTCTTCTTCTTTTTTTTTAGACCTGCCTAACGACCTCAGCGTAACATCAACGTTCGTTCTAGGGAACGAAGCACACGTGTCGTCGAAAATTCTGACGATCGAGATCGATTTACCGTTATTCGACGATTTCATGCATTTCAAAACGAAAAATAACGAAAATATTCTGATCAATGATCTTTCGATTATCACGTCGGAGCACGATTTTTCCGTGGAAATTTTATTTCCACGATTTACAAGCGAGAAAAGTAATTGAAGTTATCTAAAAGGTATCAAAGATACACCTTGTATTTCTAAGAAGCGTTTCCGAAATAGTTTCTCTGAAAAGCGCATTCACAGTAAAATTAAAAAATCGATTTGCGAAATGTTCCGATTGTATCACTTGCAATTACTTAACTCATTTCCCGTCGCAATTTAAAAACACAAAAAAGAAATTAAATCAACTGTATAATGATATTCATACTAACCTACTTTAAATTCGAAATTTGAACATGTATCCCAAAAATGGGTTAAAGCTACTCAGAAAATTTAACTTGCTCGCTTAACAGCTGCGTTTTACTCGCAGTCACATTTTAGAAATTCGTAGTAATCTTGCAAAATACTCGTAAAATTATTATTAGAAACGATTAGCTCAGTTAGGGATCGTTTAAAAAGTATTAAAAAAGTCGTTATAAATCACTTATCGTCGTAAAAGGACACCGCCTCGTCGCATCCCAAGCCACGTTCCGTTCCTTCCATCGTTATTAGGACACGTTGTTCGTCGTTTCCTCGGCTGGTAATTCGTTCGATCGAACATTTGTGAGGATTCGTCGTAGCGAAAGAAAGTAGAACCTCGTAGACATCCGGGCGCGTTTTCGCCTGGCAAGTAGAAAATCACGAAATTGCAAATTAAACGAGTGCCCGATCAGCGTAGAGCCGTTTCGTTCGCGCGTGCTCTCGTAATTTCACTCGTAACTCGAGTGAAGCTTCCCCGACAGGCTCAATTATCTTTTAATTATACCGTCGTGAAGCGTGCACCAGCTGATGATTCCAGGAGGCACGATTCGATTCCAATCAGATTCTTCCGTGCTGCATGACGTTTCGTATCGCTTTTCGTCGTAGCACTGGATAATTGTGCTCGAGAAGTAGAGGGGAAAAAATACAGGATGGATTTGCAAGGTTACGCGCATTCGAGATTTTTATCTCTTCTGGATCGACTCCGTGTCGACGTTTTAACCCGTCGACGAAGCATCGTTGTTTATTTCTTTGACGCTCGCCACTGGAAACTGAACCCCTTTCCTCGATTTTACCGTCACGACAAAAAGGTGACGATGACAGTGGATAGCCGTGCTTACGAAGAAAGAAAAAGAAAAGAGAGAATGTTGGAATTTCCAAAATTATAAAACGTCGAGATCTCGATTTCCTCTTAACCCACTTTCCGTGTCAACATCGACGAGACTTCGTTGCTCGTTCGTTTTACTCTTTCCACGCGTAACAGTATCACAAAAAACTTCACACCTTGACGCCTCCAAAAAAACTGAATCTCTTTCCTCGATTTTGCTGTCACGACAAAAAAGTGACGATGTCACTGGACAGCCGTTCTTACGAATAAAGAAAAAGAAAAGCGAAAATGTTGGAATTTCCAAAATTATAAAACGTCGAGATCTCGATTTCCTCTTAATCCACTTCCCGTGTCAACGTCTCGTCACATTGACACAAAAAACTCCGCACTTCGAAGCCTCTAGAAAATATTGAAAAATTTTTCTTTTCCCCGTAATCGACGAGGAAGGAACTACGACACCTCGGCGATTTTTCGTCTCGAGAAAAATTGGCTCCGATCTTCCGTCGACTTGGTCGAATGGAGGAGCGACGAGTTCGTCTCGTCTTCGTCTTCGTCTTCGTCGACGACGAGACCTTTTGGCTCGGGCAAAAAGCGGCGTTTCTGCGTCGTCGTGCGGCGCGTGGGTGCCGAGATTCTCCTCGCGAGTCTTGAGTGCGTTTTTGGCGAATCGGTCGCTAAGCGTTACGTTAGAGGCACGTCGACCGACCAGCAGCTATTCCTTTAATACTTCCGCGATCCCGAGGGAGGAAAAGGGTGACGCTCGAGGAGGAAAAGGAGGAGAGAAGGAGTATTTCGGAATCGGTTTCCGGTACGCGGGAATAAACTCGTACGCGTCTATTACTGGCGGCATTGCGGTAACTCCTGGAAATTAGATTTCTCGGATATCCGTTCTCGTGAACGTATCCTTCGAAAGAATCTCGAGCGACGCGCGATTCGCTCCGTACGAGCTTCCAATCTCTTTCGACCTCTTCCTCGAAATTCGATCTCTTCGCCAGAAACTGCCTCTAAGGACGGATCGATCGACGAAATCTGGCTTCGAGCCGGTTCTTATTGATTCCTTCTTTTCTAACTACCGATCGCTACAAATCGGTAAAAACAAATGTTTTTCTCCTTAAATCGTGTCTTATTCCATGTAGTCGTTCAATCGCCGATACGCCAAGGAGTCGTACGACGCGCGCAGTCCAGAATGAGTTTATTTCGCTCCGAAAATTCTTTCGGAAGGAACGCAGGCGAACAGTTTTTATAACGCCAGGAAGACTAGCGTTTCTCGCCTTCATCGCGCTAAGCCTCCATTTTATACAAGACTGTTATTCGCGATGAAAATTTAACGTATCGATTACCAAATTTCGTGACAGCTAATGAGTTAATCAAAACATTCCGACAAGGATGAACTTTCAAACGGTGAGATAAATAAAAAAAAGTAAAATAAATAAAACGTCGAGCATTTAATGCGTGGAGTTCGAGGGCAGACAAACCTCGTCGTGTAAAGAACAACCGATGTTTCTTCCGCGATCTCTCGTCGTGAAAATTACATCGAAAGATCGAAAGAGGAAATTCCTCCTTTCTTCCGCAACTATGTACGCATCCGCAAGCAAGATATCAAAAATGAAACGTGTAAACGATCCTTCATTAGCTAACGCGTTTGTAATTATTTCGACAAGAATCTAGTAATTCGTATGGGAGGGCGAAATACAATTATTTCATTATTTAAATGTCTTTATCTGCGTATAATATCCACGCGTAATCACATCCGTAGGAACGAACTATGCTGCGCGCGCCAGAAGACGCGGGATAATCATCAGTTAACAATAATTATTCACTTCGGTGAACGTCACGCATCCGGTGGCGATGGAAGATAAATTATTCCGAATTAAGAGATCGAATTTTAAGAGGCAAAGAGCGAACGCGGATGTATTAGAACGTGCACCGATTTATTCCTCTACAGAATATAAGCAACTGCTCGATATTGTCTGTTATAGACGTATTCTACGACTTTGAATCGATGAAGATTTACGAGTAAAGTTACCGCGGGATCGTCCTTGACTTCGAATTTTAAGATAAAATTTTTCTTCGCCGCATCACGGGGATGAAAAGTGTCGATGGAACCGTGGATCTGAAATCAATCGTTTAGAATTACTTCGACATTCTTTATATCTATAATGCGTAGAACGCAATGCAATAAAGAAAAACTTTAGCTTGAAGTTCCTATGACAGTGAAGACCAAACATTTTTTCACACCCTGTACACCGGAAGACGCGGGTAACGCGCAGAGTCGCTCGCACGCATCCGATGTCAGATAGGAAAGTGATTCGTTAGCAATTGTTTTCAAGTACCTGCAAGAAATCGATCGAAAAGAATTAATTATCCTTGTGATTTCCACGAAGGTTAGCTCAAACATTAAGCTTTTTTTCTTTACAACGATGAAAAGCGACTTGTTCTTCTTGAAACGAACTTCGTTCGCAATAAGTTTGAAAATGTAACTTCCCGTTCCAATTAATTTTCAACTTCTTTTCGATTCTTTTTGAATCGACGAAAAACAACTTCGATTTAACGAATTCGAATCGATCGAAGATTATGCGAAACGTTAAAGGATAACCGGTGTACGCGCAGCGACACGTAAAAAACGAGCCGTAGCCGCTCTGTATCTCGACAACGTATCACGAGCGACCTCGTAATAGCGCTTCGTAATAATTCGGTCCTCGTTTCGCCTCCGCAAACAGATTGAGCAACGAGGCGACCCCTTTTCCACGCGCGTAAATCAAATTTCTCGTTCGGTTTCGAAGGCGTCCAGTCGGTTCGTTTGTTAGAGCGTTCGCGATTCACCGAAAGAAATAATCGGCGAAGGTAGTAAATATTAATATTATCGTTGGAAGGATTTTAGCATCGAAGGACGGAAAAATTGCCATTTATTTCCAACAAGGGCGAACGCGACGTTGAAAAAGTGACCAAAACGAAAACGATTATCGTTTTTAAAATATAAATAATTACAATTTATCGCGTTGACGTTTTCGATAGAATCGCACGTGTCTCGAGAAATTCAGGCACTGCTTGCAATCTCGAACTTTTTGTAAATACGTACAATACGCTTCGCTCGTCTTAATTCTACCTAACGAATAAACAAATACGATGTTTCTTACTTAGCAAATTAGCGATTTGGCAAAATTCACCCGATCGAACGAGACGAACATCGAAGGAAACGTCGATTCGATTAAACGGACTTCATTTGGTTGCGTCCAAATGAAAACGTCAGGCGAACGGACAGAGGGGCGACGGCAGGTGCCAAAATCGTATCGTTTATTTCTCCACCTCTATCTTGGTCCTTTCGCGCTCCTTTCCCCTCTCTTCGTCGAGTATTCGACTGCACGCACACCGAGATCACGGGAGAAACATCGAGACTCGCTTCTGCGGCTGCTATTTCTGCCAGGTGGCCGGTACCAGCCCGAAGCGACCGCCCGCCATTTTCCACTGGAC
>JAITYT010000090.1:3507307-3524792 GCA_025433975.1 Liostenogaster flavolineata | reverse complement strand
ATATATATATATATATATAAACAAGTAGTCACTCTTTAGGTAAAAAGACGATTTGGTTTTTTATTGGAAAAAAAAGAAAAAAAAAGAAAAAAGTAAGAAAAAACAAATTGTACGTGTGTGTTTACATGGGGTCACATGTATTTAAGAACAAATCCATATCCTTCATCGATCAAGGATTGCATATAATGTTCGTAGTTATAAACCTGACTGTACGATAATAGCAGCGTGTACATAACCGATAAATAATTAAGGTATGGCAAAAGCAGGTAAAACACCTCTGGAAATACCGTGCCCCGTCCGCCAAGGTCAACCCTAACTAGGTACATGACAGCCTTGGTGGAAAAATTCGTTCCTACTATACTTAACGATGTACATATTATACATACATAAAGATGAAATATAAATATATACATATGTATATTTATATTTATATATATTATATATTTCATCGTAATAAGAAATGCCACTTGATCGCCTATCCTCATTATGTACCTAAATTCGTTTATCTTCGCTCTTTCTATCTATCTACGTATCTATCTATCTATCTATTTATTTTCCTTCCTTCCTTCCTTCCTTCCTTCCGTCCTTTCTTTCTCCTTCCTATTTACTTACCTATCGATCTAGTTCTTTATCTATATATTGTATTTGCCGGTATTATAACTATGTGTTCGCCTATCCTTCTTAACGTTAATATCGTTACAATCGGCTACTATTAAAAGTACGAAGTTGACTGGGGCGCCGACATGACGGTGACAATGGTTACGACGATGACGATGACGATGACGATGACGACGAGGACGACAACAACGACGACGACGATCATGACAAGTAGCATAGCTCCCACCATCTACAACATTTTATGTCGTACTTCCGTGGTTGTCTTGTCTTACAATCGATCGTGCCGCGCCGTTCTCGCCAGGAGCACCTCATACTCGAGATTCAAGAGCGAGGATAAAGCTCGGTGGCCACGTCACAATGCGCACCGGTCGTGGCAGTATTGTACTGTGGTTATGGATAGAAATTAGTTAAGAAATCAATTGGCCGCAATAACCGCAGCAGTTGCTGAAGAAGATGACTTCTTCTTCAGGACGATGTCCTTGATGTTGAGATTGACCTTTTCCTTTCGAGGTGGCGGTACCGATTGCAGACAGAATCTCTTGAAGGCTTCTAATTCGCGTTCTGCGTCATCCATCTCTCCATCCTCGAGGTCTATATCTTTGGGCGTGAATACGCTCTCTGCAAAAGACACGCTCTAAATACTAGAAATCGGACACCCGTCAGATATAAATAGAAGAAATCTGCTGTACATTTTCTTTAGCAAAGTGCCGATTGGGTACAGGTAAAAGTTTTACCATAATCGATCTAACAAATATACTTACAGGCACGAAGATTCAAGTAATTTCATTTATCGACTAATATGATCCTCGACTTACGATTATGAGCTTTACGAAAAATTTCGCTACGTCTGTTATAATGCAATCCTGATCGAAAAAGATTAAAACACAAGTACGGATATATCGGCGTTTAAGAAATGATATTACCCGTACCCATGCAGCTGGGAAACATCAGTTTCGACGGGGAAAAAGAGAAAGTAATATTGAAAAAATAAATTTTATTTGATGTTACCAGCAGATCAAAAAATATTTAATCTACGTTCGAATCGTATCGCCTATGTAAAATATCACAATGAGATTCTAGTTTGGCAGAATGTATGCCATGTTCAATGAATCATGTCTGACATAACTTGGTCTCCTATTATCGTTTCCTTTTCATTTCTCATTCAACGTATGCTAACTCTGATACTATCGTCTAAAACTACAACTCTAGTGTCATGCTCTTATAATGACTTAATACGCTCACGGCTTTTACGACGGTTTTGTGCATATGGCTTTAACTAAAGAAACAAAAACTTAGTCTCCATAAATTTTAAAAGCTACAGACTAATATCCTACATCTGAAGATTACGTAAGGAGTGATTCTTGGCTACAAATTGCATTCGACAGGAGAACCCAACTTTTAGAAAAGTGGGTACAACGAGTCGCACAAAAATGCGAAAAGAAAATAAAGAAAAGATAGTGCTCACTGGCCAGAGTGTCTTCCGGAAAATCCCCAAGAAATTCGTGGAGGCCAATTTGAGGACATCTCGAAGGTATCCGGTATCTGAAAAATCTTTTGACCTAGCCGAGACTTCGTCCTAACGCGGTACAGTTCCCTCTCCTGACGAAACGAAACGAAAGAAAAACCGTCGTCAGTGCGATGAATCTACGAGCGTCCAGAGACGTATGGGTAGTTTAATGATTTCCAAACCGGGCGCAAGGAGCATCCCGGAGAAGTGTTGTTAAAGGAAACAAAAAATGAAAGAAGCAAATTTACATGTTAAAGTCTGATTATTGTTGTTTCTCACCAACGAGGTTCCAGTCATCTCCGCACTTTCTCGTACAGTTCCCCCGTTTTTTCTTTTTCTTGCTCTTGCTGCTAGTAGAAGTTGCGATCGAAGCACTTATAGCTTCTCTTACTGCTGTCTTTGCTTGTTGTACATCCTCCATATTCGTATCGGTGGTCCTCACTTTTGTCAGTGTCACGCTAGTTCCTTTAAGATTAATACCATTTTCTGGTATCGGTTGACCGTTCGTCACCTTACTGATTTGTATATTTGCAAGGCCTGTTAAAGCAGTGCAATCTGGCGGCAATCTCGAACGTAGTTCAGCAAGACTGGAAGGGATAATTCCATTTGTATGCTTCATACTCGTGTTTACGGAATCCATTGTCGCTCGGTTGGTGGAAAGATCACCCTTGACTATATAATCTGGTTTAGGAGGCGTTGTTAAACCAGCATTGATCGCTTGTTGAAGAGCGGGACTCCTTATCGTGACCATACCATTTTCCGATACTTTTATGATCGCTGCTTGTTGGGTAGGTGGCACTTTCATCGGACCAAATGCTGGATTTCTTATAGTCACCATATTTGTGCCAGGATTGTGTAGTATTCTAGCAGGTTCATCGATGTGATTACTCACAGAATCATTGTTCTGCGATTGGACCAAATGTGATGAATTATTCGAATTTAACGAGTTCTTATTCTTCTTCTTTTTTTTCTTACTAACAGTGGTTTGAAGCTGATGTGGTTCTTTCAAAGGATCTAAACAAAAAAATAACAAAAATGTTATTAAATCCATACTCCAATTTTTTGTCATTGATATATTTATAGAATATGTTTAAAAGTGCAAAAGCGTTACGTTTGCTTACCCTTTTCCGCTGATTTTGGAAGAAGATCCTGTTTGAGCTTTCCGGTATCTACCACAATTACATTTCCTCCTGCTTGTGGACTAGCGTAACTGGATTGAACTCCACTCATTGGAGCAGCAATAATTGTTGTTTGTTTAGGTGGATTAACTGGTTTGGGCATTGGAGTAGATCTAATAGGCAATTGTTTTGCAGGAGCGTCGACTTTCGTAATAGTAATACCAGGTGGCAATTTGAGATTTTCTATATTAATTTTTGAATTTGCACCAATATCCCTAAACTGATTACTCAATGATGAATTGATACGATCGTTAGAATTAGTCTGTGCTTCTGAACACGATCGCTGCTTCGCAGTACTTTGAACTGCTTTACTTTGAGTTTTTTGTTGCTCATTTCTCGATGATTTATTTACATTGTTATTTGTTGCAGTTTTGTTATTCTTATTCGATACTAATTGATTGGTCTTCTCTTGCTGTTGTCCTTTTATCTTTTTAACAGTTTCGTGCGAATTATTTGATTTTTGAAATTCCGATGTTTGCGACGATGTATTATTAACTTTACTTTGCTTCTTATTGCTAACGTTTTGTTGTTGATTTTTACCTTTATTTATAGCATTTTGTTGTTGAGATACATTTTCCTTATTTTCAGAGTTCTTCTTATCCTTTTTATTTTTAGCGTTTCTCGTTTCATTGGTACTTTGCTGTTGTGCTTTTTTCTCATCCACTTGTTTTGTGTTTTTCGTCTTTTCGCTAGTCGTTTGCTGCTTCAAATTTTTAACATCGCATATTTTAATTTGCTGCTGTTGTTTCGTACTACTCGACTGTTGTAGTTTATTTCCTTGGTTCACTGAACTACCGTTAGATGCTTTGCCTTTCTTTTTCTTTCCATTACTGGTTTGACACTGTTCTTGATCTGATTTCGAAGGAGAAGCTTCCTTAGTTTGTCCATTTACTAAAGTAAACAATACTTTATCTTCTGCTGGTGTTTGTCCTTTTAGCGTAATTGTAACCGTTGGTTCGGCACTATTCGATTCCATTATCCTCTTAATTGTAACTATCTGTGGTTGACTTTCTGTTTGTACAGGCTTTTCGCATCTATCACTTGCTCTATCTTCGTCGTTCCTTTTCATCATTTCTTTCTTCAATTTTTTTCTTTCTTTCTTAGATAATTTCTTATCTATTAAATCGATATTTGTTAATTTATCCACATCATTATTTACGTTATCTTTGATACTTATGTTAGTATTTGTCAATCCCTTATTAGTCTTACTACTAAATTCAGTTTTATCACTTTTTAAAGTAATTTTATTCATTTGATTAGAATTTGAACTTTTATCCAATTTATCGGCGGTACTACTAATACTTTTATTTTTTAAATTCGAATTTGTAGACGAAATTTTGGTTTTATTATTAGAACTATTACTACTGTTACAATTATTACTAGTATTACTACTGTTGCTATTGCTATACACTTCTTGTTTGTCTTTTTTCTTATTATTGAGCTGTTTTGTAATTGGTAAGATAGTTGGTGGTGAAGTAGGTAAAATAGAAACCTCAGGAAGATTGCACTGAGGTAAGAGTCTTCGAGAAACAGGCTTTTGAGGGTCAACGACAGTAATAGTTACTTCGGGTGTTTTTTTTTGTAGTTCGATTAATTTTTGCCTTTCTGCTTCCTGCTTGTCTCTCTTCAATTTTTCTTCCAGCTGTCAAGAAAAAAAAGAACATGAAGATGCTTTGCTAACTTTTATAAAAAAGATACTGTATATCGTAAAATCATGATTTTATTACATATCCTAACCTTTCTCTGTTTCTGCCTTGCTTTTTTTTCGGCCTTTTTATTGTTGTCTTTTTTCCCATTTTGATTACCTTCGATAAATTCTAATAATTCTTCTAAATTTCTCTGATCCTGCTGATCTTGATGGATCGTAGATGTCGTCGAAACAGGAGTATTTGATCTCGGTGCTAAGTTGTTCTGCACTGTCTTAGATTCAAGGTTAGTATTGGATGGTAATACTTCTAATGGATCTTTCGGAGGACTACACGTAGCTTTGCATTTCTTAGCTTTCTTTTTCGTTAATATTTGTCTTAATCGTTCCCGCATTTCGTTATAATTTCTACTCACAGGTGTCACGGATGGCTGAAAATAGAATAACATCGATGCTTCATATCTAATAATAACACTAAAAGGTACGATTATGTTTGTAATGATTAACTGGTAAAAAAAAGAAGAAATCTACGATATCTATTCTTTGAAACTTACAACTCCGTGTCCAAAAACTTCGCAGTAACGACAATCGCAATGCCTGTTAGAATCTCTTTGCGCAGAACTACTGGTCGAACAAGAATCTTCTTGACTACTTCCCGAATCCGAACAATCGCCATCCGCGGAACTTACTGAAAGAGAAAATTAATGAATAAATAATGTTAAGAAAATCACGTACTGCAGGATATCAGTATCATCTTTACTAACAATCATTGCACGATACCCTCTTGATGTGCTCGACATTAGCTTGTTTATGACATGAATGCGGAGTATGATTATTGTGAATATGAGGCTTAGGAGTAGGAGTTGCACTTTTTCCGTATTCTGTTAGTGACCCATGTGTATGTGGATGGGCAGTATTTGTTACACCTAAAAAATACACGATTGTTTTAACGTTTCAAAATATGTAATATCTTAAGGGTTATCGCGTAAAATAAAAAACCTAGAAATATATGAAATGAGAATAATATTTTACGGTTAATAATTTGAAAATTCATACCAGCATGTGCAATATGATTATGATTTGAATTTGGCGTCTGCGTCGTAGAATGTCTTGTTTGAGTTTGAATAGATTGCGTAGATCCAGCCTTTGCAGCAATCTTGGCAGGTTCTTGATTCGTATTTACAGCAACAGGATCAAAAGATGTCGGTTTTGAGAGAGTATGAGTCATAATCCTATCTGTTTCAACTGAATATCCAATATGATTAATATTACTTATATACACAATTAAAATGTAGAAATATATTCATCTGATAATTCATTGGATACTAACCTTTCGTTAAACAAGGACAAGTATTCCATTTTTTCTTTGAACTTAATAGACAAGGACAAGGTGGATTTTCAACGATTTCTTTCTTCCTTTCTGCTATCTCCCTCGCATGTTGGTATACACATAAGCAGGGTTGTGATACCGAAGTGTTTAAATTCATATTTTCGATCGCACTATTCAAAATAGTGCAATTTTCCTCGTTACGCATATCTTCCTCCTCCATTTTATCGTACTTTTGTAATATTTGCATGGTAGTATTGTCAGGATTATCAATAATATCATTAACTGCTTCTTCTAATTAAAGAAACGTATAAATTGTATTAGATAAAACTAACATCGAACCTTTTTTATTGCCAATGAAATCTGCTTACCTATAAATTTATTTATAACGGGTGAGAAAAAATCCATATTATCTTTTTGTAACTCGACGTCCTCGGTACTCTTATCCTCCTACAAATTAATTCGTGTTTGTAATAATTATTTGACGTGTTATATGATCAAATGAGACAGAAGATACGTTCACTATCCTTTGCGATCGAATTTACAATAAAAAATAATGGTTCTTACCATAGAGGACACTAAAGGTTTCGTACACACATGGCATTCACAATCCTTTTCTTCTTCCGCAATATTATTCTCCATACAGATTCCTTCCCCATGGCCCCTTCAATACACATATATTTTTGATACTAATACAATAAAAACAATAAAGTTTTTTTTTATTTTAGAACTTAAAAGATTACACGATCAAATATATTAATAATTAATTACATATACCTGACGGTTCTTATTGCAAATTGTGCTAAATGATTAGATGCGTGCGCATAAGCTAAGGAATCTGGATCATTTTCGTTTGCAATCATATCCCTGACAGTGAGTGGTCCCACAATATCGGCTAACTTTTGATGCTGAGCATTGTTCCAATCGTCTAGTAAAATTTGAACTATCTCGATACTAGGTGGCATACTAAGCGAATCTAAATTGAAATCCGATATAGGGCTTGGAGATCTGCTATCGGCATCACATATGTCCATTTTCCCTTGCTCGACGAGAGCTGATAATTGCCCATCGATTTCTTGCAATTCACTACAAAGAAGAAATAACAAGATTTTCATAAAATTTAAAGAATAAAAATCTTTATAGTTTTAAATATAACGTTGACATACCTTGCATTATCTGAAGTTTTCATGAGTATGCGTTGCTCCATAAGTTTCCGGGTCGCCGTAAATATTTCCCATGCCTCTCTAATTTGCCTAAGACGCGTCATTCGTACTGCCTGTTCTGCACTAAAATAGACATCGATCTTGTAATCTTAAGACTTTGCAACAATTTTTCAGATTGAAACGAATATTGTTTTCATAAATGCATACTTGTATTTATCCATCCACGGTTCTGTTTCTGGCCACATGTCACCAATTTTTGTCATTTCATCGTCGAATGACAAATACCTATGCACTAAACCCTGATATTCTGAACCTTTCAATGGCAAAAGTTTCCTCAACTGTAAATCAAAATATTTACGTTGTATTTTAAACGTTCCTTAAGATAATTAAAGAATCGAACGCGCGTAGAACGCATATATCTAACCTGTCCAATAAAAGGTGGTAAATTATTTTGTACTAAGGGATCATTGTAGACGTAGATTTGATACAATTTCTTAATAAAACAATCCCAGGTCAAGTTTAATTTACACAGATGTTCCTTCAATGGCTTCACTAATTCCGAAATTTGCGAAGCTGTTGATATCAATGCGTCATAATCATCCAAAAGTCCTATATAAAAAAAATGTATCTATCACTCTATGTCCATGATTTATAATTTAAAACGATTTATATTATTTACATTCGCAGATTTAAAACATTATTTGTACCAACCTGTCAAAAAAATCTCTGCCAAATTATTTATGCTACGATCATGTAAAAGTGCTAACAATCGAACTTTAACCTCTACTACAAATTCTTGAGCCTGACTAACTAACCTCATAAATAATTGATGCGGATCTCTTTTGCATAATCTATAACGTAAATATACTATTTTAAAATGGACTTTTCTCGTGCAATATAAAAAAACAAATACGGATAATATTTGAACTTACTGAATAACCGTGTCATGCATATCGACTAAAGAAAGCATGTTCAATTGCGATTGTACCAAATCAGATTCGCGAGAATGTTCCAAGGCTGAGTTAAATGCGTTACGTATATGTTGACGTAACTCGTTCCATAGATTCTGAAACTTCATAGCCTTCTGCAGTTCTTCTCGAAACATTTCTCTATGGATATTATTAAAAAGGCGCTGCGTTAAAAAACCTTACACGGAACTCAGATTTATTCTCGGATCTACTTTCAACGAACGATCATAGTTACCTTTTAGCTTTGTAAGTATCACAAGTGCAAAGTTCTTTGTTATGCTGCGATGATGCATTGTGTACGGTTGTCGTCGAGGTGCAGAAATTATCAAAAACTATTTCGGGACTAGTTTGAACGCAGAACTGTTCGACGTTCTTTAAATTTTTTAAATCCACGCTAATTATGTCGACTGCATTTTCGTCGATGGCCATGTCCTAGAAAGAAAGTCGCATTGCCTTTAGTAAATACAAATTGATCGATTTGCAGGATCTAAGGACGCGAACTCGATCGCGTCGATTACGTTCGTAACGCCATACCGTGACGGAAACAGAACGCGTCATGACGGAAGGAGCAACGGCTTCTTTCTCCGCATCTTCTACCTCGTTGTCCTCCTCGCTGGCAAAATCACTCTCGGGAGTGTTAAATGCATCGTGAGAATCCTCGTCTATCTGCTTCTTCGTCAGGACATCACCCATTAAGACTACGTTCTCTTCTCTTGTGCTCTCGCGTTGACTGTCTTCGCCGTCGCTGCCGCTCATTCTACTACAGCACCAGCAGCACGTTCGCTTTATCCAAAATCCACGCGATCCTAACTCGAGTATTGCTACAATCAATTAGATTTATAACAAATTTCAAAAGATACTGTGTAAACACCTACACCGCATCAGTCAACATTTACTCAATATGGCGGCTTGCATAAGGTTATAACCAATGACTAAAAGCGCAATATCGAGTAATATGAACGTTGCATTCAACGAACTTCGATTTATGATGCTTAAGTTAGCTTTACACGTAGAGGGACGAACGACGACGATAATCTTTCGCGATGAGAACGTCAACTTAACCAGCATGAACTAAGCGGATGAACAGGGTAGCTAACTTCTTGGCTTCGTGTCTTCGATTTTTTTCTTTAGGATCGTTTATTTAAAAGGGATTCTCTTCTTTGTAATTCTTATTTAGTTTATTTTCGCTATTTCTACGATCCAAGGACTCGTTTCGAATTAATCGTCTTAACTCTGCCATTGGAAACGAAGATTGATCGTAGTATGAGAATTCTCAATAGCATCTATGTTTGCTACTTTGCTTTATTGTCAACAATCTTATACGAGTAATAATCTACGAACAGTCGTACAGTTTGTATTTCCTAGTAAATATAAGCTATTAACTAAAAGACGCTAATTCGATATAAAAATTTGTATTCGTATCGTGGTTGCGTTTATGCATCAACGATTGATACAAAATTGCGATTGATGCGTTTTATTAAAACGCGTTACATCGAGGCTCGTTTTAAATGAAAATTATGTCAATGATGTAACACAAAACATTTAATATGAACATCGTGATTGAATTCAGTAGCGATTTGTGATAGTCTGCAAAACCATACAGATTGAACGATCATGATTTGGTCGATCAATTGGACAACTTTGCACTTATGGAATACGCGAGAGAAATAATATATTTTGAAAAGAATTAAATATTATGAAAAAGATAGGATGTATTTACGTTTGATACGGAGTTCTGGAGATATATTTTTCTTTCTCGATTTTTTCATCGCGAAAATAATACGATTAAGATCTATCCGGTGGTGTAAAGTCTACGTACGTATCGTTCCGAATTATTTTAATCCCTGCTGATACGAAAGAGCTCTACGTATCTGAAGTAACAAGTTCTATATAATTTTGTGGGAAACGTGAATTAAAAGTAAAAATTATCTTTCTCTGTACCTTGTGTTAACATAAGTAATTTTTTATGAACTTGGTTAATGGCAGTCATGTTTAATTTCATGCTGTACGGTCGATTTAAAATCACATACGTGTCAAAAAGTATGACTGCCCGGAAGGTAAAACAGGTGTAGAAATTTGTGTGAAGTAATATTGTTTATACGAACCGGAGAAATAAACTGTCAAAATATGACAACCAATTATTTAGATATAGACATTAATAAACTCTTCGAACAACATACAATTAAGGAAATCGAGGAGATACAGAAGAAAATCCAGCTTGAAAGTGATCGTAAAAAAATCGAGCTACGCACCTTGGTTGGGTAGGATATAATTTACGATCTTAGATTATTCTCTATTTTATTTTGTTCGTAATATTTATTTTATTCTAAATAAATAACATTGGAATGCGATTACGCATAGATTTTTTCTATATTTCAATTGCTTGATGTCATTTTCACGAAATCTTTACAGGGAAAGGTATCGTGACTTAATATTAGCAGCGGATACAATTGGAAAAATGAAGATAACTGCAGAAAGAGTTACTTCTAGAATTGCAAAAATAGAAGATAAATTTCGAGAATTACAGAAAAAGTATCTTATCGGTTTCAAAATAGAGCCGGTTAAAAATGAAATTGATAGGTATTGTTTTTAACGCGTGAACTTACGAGAACTATCGTTAAATGAGTTAATCAATAGTTTTATTCGTTTACAGAACTTCGGATAAAAATTTTTGTTGCATTGTGATTCAGATCAAGATTTTAATGGATATTCCAGAGCATATTTGGACGCGTATAGAGAATAAAGACTTGTTATATGCTACTCAGTTATTTATAATAGCGCAACACATTAAATATAGTTTGTCGTTTGAAGTAGGTAACGAGATATTAAGGGAAAAATATCCAATTGTTATCAAACAGTGGGATATTATTAATGAATTCAAAGTTATTATATTAAGGGAATGTGATAATATTTTAGAGTCGCTGGATGTGTCGACAGAAGTAAGTTTCTTTTTATTTGCACATTAATAAATGAAGCAGTAATTGCACGATGCATTTTTTTTACAGAGTATAGCTAATTGTTTAGCATCCCTCGTATTATTGAAGAGAAGTTTATATACAGAATTATTAAAGAAGCTGATATCTACGAGGAGTCGTGCTATTGAATCCATTATTAAAGACGAAAGTGATCGTAGTGTAAAAATTAGAATAAAATTGTGCATCGAAATATTAATACATACTGTTACATTAATTTATACCTGTTTTATAAGTAAGTATAATCTCACGTACACTGCATGTTTTACTACGTTATCTCGTATTGTCCGAGATCATAATTTATGGCGAATAAATTATGTTGATTTCAGCCTTTGATGATAAAAAGGAAGGTCTTGTATCGCAATATATTACAGCAATAAAAAATCAAGAGGCGAATTCATTTCTTTCGCAGCTTGATGTAAATCAAGATATGATGGAAAAGTTTCTTTCTTCCGTTACAAAAAATCATAAACCATTTGTACAAGACACTCCTGACAATTTTTCTATGGAAGACCTTCAAACAAGTGTCAGATCTTGGCTCGAATGGGTCAACAAATTTTGTAACCAAGAGATTAATAAGCTTTTTGAACTAATCGTATCTGTGAAAGGATTATACAGTATACGGCAAGAAATTGTTAGTATCCACTTACCTGAAAATTGGAATCATATATGGGAAGATTTATCTTTACCAAAAATGAATTTCCTATTGGAATTCTTTCAACCTCTTATAACTAAAAGAGTAAAAAGTACGTAGGAAGTAAAAGACAGACTTCTAAATACTTATACGCGATACAAATCTGCTTTTCTCCGTGCAGTATTATTTAATATATAAGATTGATTTTTAACAGTATATTTTAGAACCGTTGTATAGTAAAACGGTATTAATTACTCGAGATTAATATTTTGAGTTATTAATCGAACGAAGTATGTTATTTTGATATTTTATGGATATGGAAGTACTGTTTTAAAAGATATACCGTGAAAAATTGAGATTAATAATAATGACAGTCTATTAAATCAATTTATTGTATTTCGTACAATTTAATATTACTTTATGTTCCATAATTGTAGATATTATAGATGACAAGTGGATGCAGTCTATAACAAGATTAAAGAGCGATACTATGGAATTATTAAATAAAATTATTCAGGATAAATTTGAATTTCCAGAACACGATTTGAGGTGGTTTGTGTGGAAAGATTCTGCAAATGACATACCTCAAAAACTTACGACTCACAATGGATTGGATAGTAAAAGATCTTTATTAATGAAAACAAAAGGGTATTCTCCGCATGTGGTTAAACTTTGTGAACATTTCGACAGTAGTTTACACGACCTTCTAACAGATCTAGAACAGTATTTAAATGAGACCGAACACATGACATCTCTTAAAAATAATTTACTATCTACAAATTTTCTATTAAAAATGGATACCTATTCCGATTCTGCTGAAATTCATGAGCATTTACAAAAAGTCAGTATTAAAATGATAGAAGATTTTATAATTTTTGTAAAGGGCACGTGTATACCTAATAAATCCGAATGTGGAAAAAGTGAAATCAATGCTATCGTGATGGCAAGATTTCTTTCGGCTTTAACTACATTGTGCCCAAACTTAGCAAAATGCTTTACTCTTTCTAAAGTAAGTGGATTAACCGTTACGAATACTAAATGGCAAACAATTTGTGATAATCTTAAGGAGGAAAGTATCGCCATATGGTCCATTTGGGCCAATATATATAAACTTAAAATATGTGATCACAGAAAAAAATACATGTCTAATGAATCGTTCAGCGGATTACGCGTCCAATTGATCGTCTCGGATTGGGAGAAGATAATGTTAGAAGAGGAATCCAGCGAAGGCAAAACAATAAAATCTGAGATATTAGTACCATATCAACCTTCGGTACCATTACAAAAATTTTTAACTGCCGTAATTAAAGATTTGAATAAGGCGATTCCTCATACGCTTCCAAAGTGAGTAAAATGATGGATAATCATATAGTCAAGTACTTATAAAAATGACTATTTCTTCTACATTTTAGAAAAGTCTTACACGACATAATAGAAGCTATAGCGACAGAGCTATTTACTTTTTATCACAACATGTCACGGGAAGGCGATCTCCATCAAAAGCAAGCATTTCATATGCTGTTTGACGTTAAATATTGCACGCTTCTTATGGTTCCGCGAGAGAACAGATCACTCGTTGAACTATCAACGAAAGCTCTTGAAAGCATGCTGTTCAGGATCGATCCATTCGACTATGGCGTTTTCGATCCTTTCCTTTACGTGAACGTGAAGAAAAGTGTTCTTAGATCTTTGGTAAGTATTTCAAATACAGATGATCTTTTGCATTTCAATTTGAATAGAAAAGATCTATAAACATCGTTAGTAAAATAATCGTTAAAGAAAAGTAAATACACTGAAAAAGAATCAGAGTATATTTAGAACAAAATGTTTATGTCTAGGAAATACGTACGAAATGCAGAGGATTCTACAAAACGATTCAATTATAACGAGTTAGTTATTTAGGATTATTTAAATATATAATATTATTTGTCAGCTCGTATTTGGAAATCTAATACCTCACTTGGAGCAACTTCATTCGATCCTGGGTGCACGTTGTGAATACAATACTAGCGAAGGAAGCAAATCCGAGTCTCCCGCTGTACTTGCGATTTGTACGGGAGCGCCTTGGTTTCCTCCGTTAGCTGTTACTGCTCCTTCGAGAAATTTGCCTCTTGTTTCGACTGCGATACCGGACAAAATTCAGGTACAGAAATCATTTTTATTATTGTTTCACGTATTATGGTAAAAAATTCAAAATTATATAGTCGTATTGTTTTCATTCGTCGATAAGATGTTTACATAGACCATCCTTTGATAAAAGTAAGTACAATGCTTCTGAAAATGGTAAGAAAAGAATAGTGTGAAATAATTGTGTTAAAAATGATCGGTGTTTAACAAACTCGTAACCGTATTTAATTTAACTTTTTATATTTTTTAATCGCTAATATTACTAATAGCGTTTATTATCAATTTTTTCATCGCTTCATTATAATATTATTTTATAATGAAGAATAATCAATAGCGCAAAATGCACATTATTACCCGACATATAATGTTCTAACCGAGACAAATATTTACCTTTTTCTAATATATGTTTTTATTCGATTATAGAAATATCTAGCGCGATATGATAACGAGTGCAATTTATGTTTATTTAGCGGAAGAAACCAGTACCGTCGAAAGAAAAAAGTGATTCTGCGGGAGCCGCGATAAAATCCGGAGCAGCAGCGTTCTTCGGAGCGATGGGATCCGACTGGTTTGGCACTAGCTAAGTCGTTGATGTATTAAAAAAAAGTGTGCTGTAAATACTATCGATTACCATGTACATATTGTAATAACAATAGAAATTCTTTATTTTCCTTCTTTAATTATCATTTCTTTAATTACATAACCGAGCGCCTAGCTAGAATTGAAAGAGTTCGGTATACGAGAATAAATAAAATAAAATCCAATCCGGTTGCATCATAAAAAAACGCACGTATTTATCTTAACGTAATAGCAACTTGAGAGCGTTTCAAAAAATGTATCATTTCGATACTAAATTTGCACATTGATAAATATCTTAACGATCTTATTATAATTGTTATTACGTCATGGATAAACGTGATTCTCGAGAGCGCGTATACCATCGATAAAGAATTAATTGGTTGTGCAACTTTCACCGCTTTCGTCGTGATAATCGTTCGCGTGGAAATTCATCGAACTTCTCTGTCGTTCTTTCCCACGATCGCGAGAAATTCACGAAGAGCATCTTCTCGTTAATTACACTTCCTTGGTAACCGTGAGAAATTTTCGTACGATGTACTTGTACGTCGAATGAAATCGAAATGCGCAGTTAGAATCGAGGTACTCGTCGCACCTTTCTCGCGTTAGACTTATATCGCCAGTGCCTATCTTATCGTTGTCGTTTGTTTTTCGTAACATCGTTGTAACATTATATTAAATTATTAAAGACAATTTTCTTATAGTGAATAAATATTTTATCGAATTCGATAAATTTAATCTCTCAGCGATCTCAAGAGTCGTTATTCGCCGGTTCGCATCAATTAATGCCTTTATTCTTTCATTGCTTTTCATTTTTCGTATTTGAAAAGGCACCAATCAAAAGCTAGCGCGTAGATCAATCGAATTTTGTCACAAGCAAGCCTTGCTATATCAACCGTCAAAAGAATATATATAATGATTATGCGGTTTAAGTGTGAAGTTGGCTGTGAAAAAATACAATTAAGTCCTCTGTTGGGAAAAAACGAAATTACTTTCCGACAAATCTTTTTGCGATTTAAAATAGTAATTTTTATCGAACGATAAGAAAGGAGCGGCTGGAATCAGATTCGGACGATTCTTTTATTCGAATGCGTGCGGGAACTAAGCTTCGTTATCGAGGAGTTAGAAAGTGCGCGGTTATTCAACGATCCGATTCCGGAATCGCGCGTGGGAGAAATTACGAGCACGTGCCGGTGCCTCGAATCGTTGCGTAATAGAAGCACGATCGAGATCGAGAAAACGGAACACTCGATCCGGTGCTCGTGATCACGCGTCTCAGTGAATCGATTCCTTTCGACGGATACCGTCGTTTCTCGGCCTTTCGTCCGCTACTTCTGGACAACTTTTGAAAAAGTCGGTAAGTTCGCAGCCATTGAATTAAGCTTTTCTTTATTTCTCTGTAGTTTCCCCGATTAACGTCGATATTTCAAATCCACGCGCACGTCGAATCACCTCTTTACTCTTATCGCGTATTTATTTTATTATCGAATCTAAAAATTCGACACGAAGAAGAACGTCGTTCCTGGTTTTGCTTTCTCCTTTTTCCCCCCTTTTCAATTTTACTGGCAAACGGCTGAACGACCAATGAAATTATACGAGGAATATCTATTTACTTCGTTCGTTTCTATTTTACGACGATCGTCCGCAAGGACGATGGTTTACGAACTTTCTCGGCGAAACTAGCGATAAAACTTATGCTACGCATTATCGTCTAATGTTTTAGAAATACACGCGTAAAATAATACGCGCGAAATAATTTTTCGATCGTCGGTTCGTCAATGCTGTCATAATTTGAAACATACCGCGCGCGAAAAATGTTTAACGCAAAATCGCGAAGTACGTCCATACGATGTCACAGTTGATCGCGTTATTAATCGATTCTGAAAAATTACCGTCGTGTAATTGTTCCTTTAAGAAAGAGAACGTCGAAGTTTAGTTCTCATGGAAAGAAGTATCATACATTTTCTTAGGAAAAATAACACGTTCCTATCGTGAATATTTAACAAAATTCATATTCTTTTTACATCCAAATGTATCAATTTTACGTAAAAGAATTATAAAAATTTACATTCGACGTAAATTTGAAACACTGGTATATATTTTTTCGAAATCGTTGTGACCGACGTTTGTCGAAACCTCGCATCGAGTTACGTGAAAAGTAACACAGATGTCGCAACAGGTACCGAAAATCGATTTTTGCCTATGTGATAGCTTCGCGGTATACCAAGTGAAAAGAACTTTGTCGAATTGTCAATTAAGACAAATTGACCTAAAGTAAGTGAATATTAAATCGACTTTACGTGCACGTTGTCAAACCAATCTTCGTAAAAAATACGCAATATAGTCTCGCGAAACTAGTCGCTTTTGATGCTCGTCATGATCGTCATTCCGCTCATTAAAGTCAGTACTCCATGAAAACGCTCCAAACGCTCTCAAAGAACGATCATCGCCAAAAAGAGAACCTAATTTATGTATTCGTGTTATCGAAAACGTCGCTTCGGCTGGACTCGACCCTTCCTTTATCTCCACGATCTAATTTATCTCGAGTAAATCTCGTCATTCGAATCTATCGAAATCTCGAATTTTAAACGATCTCGGCAAATTTTCAACGTAAACCAAATGGGTTTTTCTTTGCGTGCGTTTCAATATCGGTAAGAAAAGCGAAGCGGAAGGACAATCGGTAACGACGACACCTTCGATACCGACCGGTCGAACGATGACGTCATCGATACGACACGCAAGCGCGAGGTTCGAAAGCTCGCTCCAGCGG
>JAITYT010000090.1:3482144-3502717 GCA_025433975.1 Liostenogaster flavolineata | reverse complement strand
CCACTATAGTGGCCCTCCAAGATGCGAGTCGCAAAGACGGACGCCGGTTATAGCCGGCGGCATCGCGGGTTAATTAGGCACGGCAGCTACTCTTGTACGATTTTTGGCGCGGGATCCCGCTCACAGGCGGACATCGGTGGAACAACGAACCACCGTAGCGAAAGGATTAAACAGGTCGCGTTTCTCGCAATTGCATCGGAGTGGTAATTCAATCAGAATTTCTATCGACGCGAATGGTCGAATAAAGAAATTCTTATCGTAGAAGATTGGATGAACAATGCTTCGAAATCATTTCGAGGTCAGCGACGGACCGATCTGCATGGATTTAGGAGACTCGATGGATGATAACGCGGGTCCGCATTTTTGATTAAATTCTACGAATGTCCTCGCGATCGCAGGAAGAAATCAAAAGCGAGAAGAGAAGAAGAGAGAAAGAGACGCGTTGAAAGGAAGCGGTTCGTAACGAATGGATCTTCGACCGCTTGTAAAGCTGGTCTGTGTATAAGTTATGAGAATATAATTCATTCATGGCAGACGTACGCGTAACGTAATCCACGTCTCTGAAACGTTCAAATTCATTCGGGAAGGGAGAGATACAAATTTCGTGGGCACGTGCATTTTTTATTCGGAGCGCCCTGATGGCGCAAGTTTCCACAGAATTTTCGTTTACCAACTTTGGGCACTGTGATTCAGTTTATTCGCGACAGTATATAGACGATTTCACGCATTTTTCACGGAACGAAGCCAAATGCCTGAAACCTGACATTTCTAAAGGAACTTCGATTCGAACGAAAATTATACGCCGAGAGAAAAATTGATTCAATCGATTTTCAAGATTACCGATGACAAATCTGTAATCGAATTTATCGGGCGCAAAGTAAAAGCGGAAAATCGTGCTTTTTTTTGTGATGCAAAGGGACTAAAAGCGCGTACGAAAAAATAGTTCGTTTTTAGATGTTAAAATAAAACGGATGAACGAATACGAGCTTTTCCTTTTGCAATTGGATCCACCGAACATTTCGTGATTCCATCGGTGAAATTTCACAGGAATGGAACTTTTATTTTTCGGCTTTCCCGAATCGGGCCTCGCTGTGCGTCGATTCTATCGGAGGAAACTCGCGATGCTCGACACATGTTTTCGACGAGTATAAAACGCTTATTGCGATCCGTCGATAATCCCACGATGAATAAACGTGCTTAAGGACCTACTTGGCTGTACTCGCAGATGTCGGCAAACGATGAGACACGCGACGAGATTATTTTTTGAATATCGCACGAGATCGGAATTTTCTATGCGCCCAACGAACGAGGTGTCTTCGGTCTTCGGCGGCGAAGACGCAGAGGAAATCCTTCGAGAAGAGCGGACGAAAGAAAAATCGTCTTAGCATCGCCTTCGTTAATATTAGAACAAATATCGGATCGATATTCATAAGGTTAAAAATAACGTGGATGCGTCGGACGTGTCGTTGACTCGATGATGCGATCGCTCGTAACGATCTTAAGTTTTTTTTCTTTTTTTCAAAATGGCTGATCTTATCGATGGATACTCTAAATATTCGCTGTTTCTGCAACGAATATTAAATTACTTGCAAAACGACACGTTAAAAACGTTAAGATTGTATGAGAAATTAAATATCGTTTGAAAATTAACTAAATTGCGTACTGACTTGTTCGAGAAGAAATTTAAAATTTGTAGAAGTGTAGAGGTAAAACGATAAGTTTTGTCAGACGAAAAGTTTCGTTTTCGAAGAATTTCGATGTCGTTTTGGAACAGTAGGACGCATAATTTCAGGGTGTCGAGAAAATGGAAATAAGGAACGATTCGTTCTGGACGTTCGTTCGATGAAAAGAGATCCGAAAAGATGTACAAAGACCATCGTAGTGTTTCACAATAATTTTAATAGCCCTTGTCTGTACTTTCGTTTCGACATCTTGTTTTTTTCACGTTCATTACGAAATACGATGACTATTACAGACGGAAAACCATGTGGCAGTTTTTTTACCGAGTTGACAAATCTTCGATTTCGCTGGTTTATCATGCAAATTTTCTCGTTCTGATTGCGCCTTCTTCTGTCGAATATCAATTTTTATCGGGCAATTAGCCGCGGCCAAGAGACAGACGATTACTTTATCAGCGAGGGTTTTTAAAAATAAATAGTCGACGTACTGCCGAGAGATTAATAACAAATTCGGGAACTTTTCTTACGTTTATTCGTCTCTCGCTTGTATCTCGAAACTACAGATCCAATCGAGTTCAAGATCGCTTTTCGAAATATTTTTGCAGGCGATAATAGCTTTAATCTGATTTATCGACATCCATTGCTCACATTCCAAATATCGTTAATTGGTTTTACACGCGTCTGTCGGTAAATATTTTAGAGGGACGATGCGCTTTTCCATCTTTCTCGAATAAAATTTCTCGATCTGCAGAGGCGCCTAAAATAAAAATTGCAGCCATCTAGATGCACTTCGTCGTAATTTTTCCATCGATCGGCGTTGCGATATCACGCACAATAATACGATAAGAAAATAAGAAAATAACGTCACCCTTATCGATCGAACGTCACTCTTGACGTGACGTGATTGTGAAATAAATACCGAATAAAGTTTCCATCCAATGACGCATCGCACACAAAGAGTCAAGATTCAATATTGTCTTGAAAAATACAGAAATATCGCGATTAATTCTTCACTCCGTCGAAAAGTTATATTTTTAGGTAGACGCGTGCGGTAAATTATGGATGTATTCGTTAAAATTACGCTTTGGCAAAGCGAAAGCTGCTCGTTGGTAACAAAAATCGAGCGTATCAGTGATCGGATTTGTCAATAATTTAATCGTCTCGGCTTATTCGTTCGTTTGTATCCTCGAATCGAAATTCGTCGAAAGCTCGGTTCTGTGCCGTGTTTTTCACTAGAAGTTTGACATTCGTTCGAGATCGAATTTTTTTCTAGGCTACCAGCCGCACCAGAGAAAAAATTAATCGATAGACTGGAAGTCGCTTCGCCATTGGATCTCTTCAAACAAAAATCAAGCAAAAGCTACAACGCGAATACTCGAGGTATTCCTCGAAGCAAGTCGAGTCGTTCTGAGCGGCGAGAAATCGGAGCAGGTTCGAAGTTCGTCGAAAGCTCGTCTCTTTGCGTCGATTGCGTATCTTTACCGCGCTCTTGACTCGAAGTTCGACACTCGTTCGAAATCGGAATTTCGTCCAGACCAGCACGCGTACGAGAAGAAATTGGCCGCGACGATGGGGATCGGAAGCCTCGCGAGTGCGCGTAACACGCTTCTTTACAGGTGTTCGTTTATCGCTTCTTACATCGATTTATCCAAGAATCACGGGCCGACAAAGAACGACTTTGGGGTGTCGTCGTCGCTCGACGACTCGCGACGTTTCCCTCTCGTTCAACAGTGCCAAGAGGGAGCGAACTAGGGAGCTACACGTCGGAAAAGTAACGAAAGAAACCGCCATGATGCAATTTGCAACGGATCTTGCACGTATCGTCGGATGATGAAATATCGCGTCGATATTGATATTAACAGCTAAACGACCAATCAGAATTTCGATTAACACGAATGGTCGAATAAAGATTTTCTTATCGTTCCTGACGATTCGCTGATTTTACCGTCGTTGTTTTCTACTTTTTTTTCTTTTTATTGTTTTTTATTTTTTTTTCGTTCGTTGGCGTCAGTAATCCTCTAATCATCCGTTATTCGTAAAAATCGACCTTAGGAGATAGGATGAACGATGCTTCGAGAAGATTCCGAAGCGAGTAACGAATCGATCTGCATGGATCCGCGAAGCATACGTACGCGTTAAGGATCGCGTCGATTGCCAAAGTATTCGCACAATCGGGATGAAACACAAATATTTTCTCCCCGATATTTTTCTTTGCGACGAGAAGACGAAGTTGGAGTAATGACGAAGTTAAAGAACTCGTACTTCTCATTTCTGCGTTTTGTTATCGAGAGTTTCAGGTTGAAATCCTTCTGGACTTTATCCAAGACTTTTTTTTTGATTCTTCGAAGCAAAACGTTACTTCGTTCGTGGACGAATGACTACGATGTTCTCGCGATTTACAAATTGAATCAATCAGAAATCGGTGTAACTACGTATGTTGTCGACAACGATAAATATCTTTTTTTGAAGTAGAATCATTAACCGTGAAAACTCAGCTACTAGGTGCCATTTTTTATTCATATAAGTGCTTTTTGATATGTTAACAAAAATAAAATGAAACGAGATGAATTTTCATAGGAGTTTTTATAATCGATTTACTATCAAAATGACAACAATAACAATTCATCGAACTACGGCGCTCTCCCTTTTTTTTATTTCGGCCAAGGTGTCTTACAGCGATCTTACGCATCGTTAGTTCGTAACCGATCATCGACGCGTGAACATCGGTGAAATAATATTCGTAATTTCGACGCGTGGTGCAGTGCGACAAAGTGACTAGTTTTGCGTCTGGCACTAAAAGGGTTAAACGTGAGTTTTGAAAAGAACAATTTAAACACTTCTAGTGCTTGGGAGTATTTGTCCAAAATCGTTAATGATGCACTTATCAAGATGGCCCTCCTTCCGTCGAGGGATTCGCGACATCCTGCGTATCGACGAGTTTCTTCTCGGAAGAAATTTCGAGTTAGTGTTACGACGCCTTGTCGTTTCGAAAACGATGCACGATAAAGAGGAAGAAATATCCGATATTTTATGACCTTATTCCGCCATTTCTGCGAAATGCATGCCCATATTCGATCTTACGTTGTAGTCACCTTCTTTTTTTTTACCAGAGCACCAGTATCAGTTTGATTTTTTCGTCGAATCGATCGATGAGTTCGTCGAAGACATCCTGGGATTGGTTTGATCACGAAAATGCGTTTCAACTCAAGTCGATCCAAACCAATGATTTCCAGACTTTGGCATTATTGCTATTAACGTGAGAAAGGAATAAGAAGTGGTTGAAAATAAAGTTAAAGTAATAAAGAAAAAGTTAGATCGTCTTTTCTAACAACAACCCTAATCCAATTCTACATTAATGTCAAAGTTACTCGAACTTACAAAGAACTTGGAAAATTATTCAACCAATAAAGAATCCAATTGCCACTCGGTAGCCATTGCACCGAACTCGATGTTCTGCGAAGTTACTTTATATTAGAAGATATTCGTAAACCGAAGAACACATAGGCTAGAGTAAAGAACGCCCATCGATCGTATAGGTTTTCTCTTCGGCGATGTTAAACGGATTTGACGCGAACTTAGTATCTCGATGCCAATGGACTCCATGCGCAATAATTAAATTCATACGAAATTATCTCTTATTCTTTTTTTTTATTGTCTGCCGTTCTCATTTTATTTGTATTTCCAGTTCCTGTTGTATTAATAGTGATCGCGATTTCATTGGTTCAAATGATTCAGTACGTCGTAAATAACACAATCTGATGGACAGCGGTGTCAATAACCCATGTTAATGTCTCTACTACGTAACGCGGCATCCCTTTCCATGGAAAAAACGTTCGGACGTCATATCGCGTCGTATATCCGACAAAAATTCAATTTAGAATCGCCCTCGTTATCGCGAGAACGCGACACAAGCCACTAGCTGCATCGTGACGTAGACGGCAGCGCGATACTCCTCGACTTCGTCGATATTCTTCGAGGACGAAACTCTTGGTTATGTGGCGACCGCTTAATACAAATACGCGGCGATCGTTGTATTATCTAGCACCCAGTCGTGGTAGACTGGGGGATAGCGCACCTGCCTACAGATCAAGATGGAGACCGAGGTTCGATTTCCGGTATGTGGATCCACACGAATAAAATCCGGAGAAATAGAAAGACAGCGTAAACAATAAAAACGCTAGGCGTAGAAGGACAGAAGACATTCTACTAGTCCGCGTCCCCGACACCTGAAGGACACAGTCCTTCTCATTGCCCCATCAATAAGGCAATCGCCACAGTTACTTTATTATTGTTCGATTATGAGTATACAAGTTTGTTCGATGCAACCTTAGCCTCGAAAGATCTCGAGCTACATTTGCAAAAGAATAAACGATACAACGAACCATTTTCTTACTTAATAAATAAATCCTATTTAATTATATATAATATCTATTAGGTTGTTCGGGAAGTAATTTCGTTTTTTTTTTTTTTATGAAAATGGCGTTTCAAACGATCACGAACGGTTAAATTCAATAAATTAATTAAGTCCTCTGTCGGGAAAAAAGGAAATTACTTTCCGAACGACCTGATAAATAATCCTATTCTATAAATATTTAACAAATAACGTTTGGATAATTCTTAAATAATAAATTCTATCGATCACGGTCTTTTATTTTAAAAAAAATCCAGTCGCTGCGTCGTTTTACAAGGATATTTTTCGTCCAATCTCTCCTGACGTTCTTCCAGATCCGACGGAATGGAGTAATATAAATATGGTATAAAGGAGAAATAACGCGATGACGTTTGAAAGCGTCGTAAAAAATTGAACGAGTCATCTTCTTGCACGAGACGTCCTTTCGCGCGCGATAAAATCGAGTTCGATCGATCATCACGCCAGGGATCCGTGGAAATGGCGGATCTTTCGGGGGAGTTCGGATTCCGGAGAGGAAGAGCGTGTCGCATACGCGTACGAGATGCGTTCACCCGCATCGTTGGAATCGAAGACACGCAGTGGCTCGCGTAAATGGAGCGTCGGCACGCGCGCAATGTCTTTTTTCTCTCGGCCGTCTGATTCGTCGTTTTCTCTTCCCTAACGGCTTCGTCTTCGTCGCCCTCGACGTCTCGTACGACGCCTCAACGTTTTTTCCGACGATAGCGAGCCGAAGAAGATAACGCGCGCCGTTAGCCAGGCTCAATAAATGCCGAGACTTTGAACTTAAGAAACACACGACGTGCTCGTTCGCTCCGCGTCACCAACGTTTCCTTCGTTTCTCTCCCGTTCTACCCAATCGTTCGTAGAGAGCTACGCGTCGAATTCCTCCCTCGTGTCGTTCGACTCCCCTTTAGCGTCACGAACCACGCGGGGATCACGTGCACCAAGGGAAGATCAGTAAAGAATTCGCCTTCTAGCCTCGTTGGACCAAGAAAAAGCTTCTCCGAGGACTTTGCGCCAATCTCATCCAAATCGAGCAGCTTCGAATTTAAAGGAAATCGGGTTCCTCCGCTTTCGACAGCTGCGATGCGTCGTTGAAGGTCGAAGGTCGCAACATCGACGAATGAAAGTCGTTTCGCTCGCGAGGCCACGATCGTTGCGGACATGCCGTAAAGATAATCAAGGGGAGGATAACGTTCGATCGAGCGGAGGAAGGAAAAAGAAAAATTGGAAGAGAAAGAAGAAAAAGAAGAAGGAGTTTTGGACGAAAGATCGAGGAGACTTCGATAGACGGCTCGTTTAATAATCAAGAGCGAGGATGTTGGATCGGCACGTCGTGCTAGTGTTGCGCACGAGGCAAGATCGTACGAAGAGGCGTCTCAGGCACAAGATGGAGGCCAATCCACCTCCGCTGGAGCCGCCCGTACAGTTGATCAACAACAATTACCTCTACAACGACTTGAACATGAGCTTCGATCAGTCAACGAAGAAGGTACGTAGCTCCTTCATCCGTGTCGAAATCAGCTGGTGATTTTTCATGAAGTTAAAACGATCGCATCGATTGCGAGACTGCTATTAACTCGAATGTCACGGGGATCGTTCTTTCTTCTCCGACTGTCTTTGGTATACGAATACGACGCGTTGGAGCTGAACAATACGATACAAGATCGTAATGGTACCTGATGCGTACCGAACAACGAGTGAAGATGCAACGATGGTAAAGCAGAGAAAGTACAGCGCAGCCTCGCGCTGGTCCTCTTCGATGTATCAACGATGTTATTCGCCTAATTGCCCACTCGTCCTTCGATTATATAAACGTCGATGTGCAGGATGTATTGGACGCGATTTCTTCGTGGTTCGGTGGAAATTTCGAAGAAACCGCGTCTGAATATTTCTCTATCTTGGAACTCGAGATTAAATCCCTCTCCGAGGTACAAACTGTTCGGACCGATGCTTGGACTTCCTTGGGGTCTCGTACGGAACTGCCAAGAAAGTATTAGCTGTAAACTGCTGAATCGAAAGAATTTACGCCAGCGTTTTGGTAAAGAACGAAAAAATGGCGCGATTTCGGAGAGAACGGATCGTGGCTAGGCTAATTCTCGGGAACTTACTTTGATCTGTCACTTGGGTGTAGCTTAGGTGAAATATCTTCGAAGCTAGTTTTTGATGTTGGAAAGTCGGAACCCGCGAAAAATGACAATGAAAATGTCGCTTCGTCGACAGTTTCGTAAGTTTGCTTTCGTACATTACGTCGTACGTAAAACATCATGACGCAAGGGGCGATCATTCGGTTTCCACTTCTTTACGTACACGATCATACGCATTATCTATTACTCCAGACGTTTAGAATCTTGTTATTTTTGTTTCTTTCGGTTTACGAAAAATGATGAAATAAGACGCAAGTCGCGCCAAAATATGTCCATAGGTTACGACTACGAGAAATTTATGCGCGTCTCGGAGACACGCTAATATCATCGGTCGGAAAAGATTCTTCGTGCGCAGTTACATGGACTATCGATAATTCTGCGTTTTTTGAGTAAGTCGGTTATATCATTTACATTATTCGCTTGAGATAAACTTGAACGCGTTATTTGTGTCGGTTTCGCGCAGTCGATGAACCGAAAAATGTCAAGAGGCCTTCGTCGGTTCGAGAACGCGTTGCAAGTTCAAGATCCAAAGGCGCCTAAGCGATCAATGAAAATGTAGGAACGGTATTTATTTGGTTGGAAGTGTCGACGTTCAGAAACGTCATACGGCTTTCATTCTAAAACGCTTCGAGATTTACGTTTGCACACTTTCTTGAATCATCGCGTGCAGTTCGAACGTCGTTTGCCCGTAGTGATTCCTTAGCAACGTCTTCTAACCACGCTCGATCTACTTACGATACCGCAAAATCGATATGATTCGACGGTACCGAAGGACACAGCCTCGTATTTTAACCGTTCGAGTTTTATTTTCGTTCCCTCTCGAAAAAGACGCTTTATTTTTCTCCCTTCCTTTTTCTATCCGACGCGACTCGACGTAACGTGCATTTTATTTCTTAATTTCACGACGCAATAAGAGCGCTAAGCTTACGACGCAAATGTATTCGTAAAAGAAGGTGCGATTGCAGCATCGACCGTAAAAATGTACTATCGAGAGAAAAATTCTGTTAATTATGTTATCATTCGAAATATCAATCTGTTTTAGATAGTTCGTTCTGATGTTATCTGGTAATCGTTAAACGCTACATCATAGACGATGCATTAAAATATTATATAAACGATAAGTGTATTCGATCGATGATTTATATGGAAGCGATTTATTTCTCGAGGAATGATCCTCAGGCGAAGGATCTAAAATGCGCGCTTTTACGCGGGCGAACGTTGAAATCGATCGACGCCCACGCGATTAATTCGATCGATTGGTCGTTATTAATTCGTATTCGTAGATTGGCATGTTGACGATTGCCATTTACATAGGAACAATAATTAAATTGTTAATATAAGAATAAATCCCGGAACAACACGTTACGTGAATATATTCTTTTAAGGACGACACAAAGTCTGTGGAAAAACCTGCGAATTCCCAATCTTTTGTACCGTTCATCATTCTAATTCAATGATCGACGGACTAGTAGCTATCCGCACTGACAAAAATACACTAATAATCGAGGAGTTGGCTGTCGAACGAGTGACGCGTCGCCTTAAAAGTCTGCAATTAGGTTCAACCTGGACTCGACTTTGGGTATTAATTCATGGAACAGCGATCGATTGAAAATAAGCACTCGATGCAGTATTAGCAGTGGACTCGACGGCAAAACGAGTCGCGTCGGTCACAGACTCGTTTCCTCGACTGAAATCTTTTTCATGGTACGACGGAAGGGTGAAACTCAATGCATACCTGAAGTTGTTGACACGGAGAGGACGTAGAAAGTCTCTTCCCTCTGAGCAACGTGTCCGTCTTTATTATTTCATTTTGCGTCGCGATCTTGAATTTTGTATAAGGTGACGCTTCCACTTCGCGATTCTTTCACGTTCTTGCGAGTTCTTGAGAGTACGAAGGAAAATCGACGATCTCGCAACTTCGGTAAAATTAAAGGAATTTGATATTTAAAAGAAAAGCGCGAATATCGACACGATTCTTCGAGTTTATCTCATAAGAACGCGCAAAGAAATTTATCGTTGATTTATCGTTGAGGAAAGGGAAACTGAATATTTTCCAGTACACTTTAGCCTTCGTTGTTTCGTTGCTTTTAAACATGTTATGCAACATTATGCAAAGAAAAGCGAATTCGATGCAATTATTCGAATTAATCTCGTAAGAACACACAAAGAAAGTCGTTTGTTTTCTTCGATGATCTTTTCGACGATGTGTAACTCTCAAAGGAAAGTGCATATTTTCCAGCACATTTCAGACGAAAAATCCTTTGGACTAGCTCTCGTACTCGATCCTAAAATCGATGCTTGTGCAATGACCATCGGAGCGTACTAAGATATCACTATTCGTCTATTTGGTCGGGAACGATAAGATAATCGTTGAATCGTGCGTTGTCGAAATAGCAGTCTATGTATTTCTAAATAATATTTAAATCGATAGGCGTCGTGTCCCAGTGGATATCGAGCGAAGACTCATCAGTGACTTTGCAAATAATTGCGACCGGCGCTTCGAAATTTTACGTCTTATTAACGATATAACGTAATCGCATAACGACAATTGACCATGGATTGTTTATCGGTAATCTCTTAATGAGGCAAAAATCGACACTTAATTGGCATTCCTCGATAGAGAAGAGATCGCAGAATCTTAAGACCCATTTCGTCGCTTTTCACCGATAATTAAAGACTCGCGCGAGTTTATTACCGAGTAAAAATAAGCGCTATCGACTTATCGGTGGAAGCGTCACGTCGATCGCGTCGCATCATCGTCAGTGCGATGAATTTTTGAGTAATCTTCAACGTGAAGCGAATCACGAGGAAGGGCATAAATTTCTCGTAAATATAGCTGTAACCTTATTATCGGTGGCGCGGTTTATCTCCTTCGTACAATTATCTGTTTACCAAAAATTTCTCTTTACGCGGCTTCGATCTGTCTCTCGCGTTCGAAGAATTCCATTATCCAATTTTGAATCGCCGCGATGAAGGAATTCGTAGAATTATCTTTACATAAATATATACAAATTTATTCGTTGTAGTTTCGACACCTTGTCTATTTCTGTTCTACTCTTGACGTCGTGGCACTCGTAGATTCACCCTAGGAATCATCGGACTCGAGATAATAAAGATGGCGTCATCGTGAAAAAATGGCCGCTGTGTCGAAATTAGCGCGAACGAAAAGTCAAATCATAATCACTTCGACTCGCTGAAATATGAGGCTACCGGCATGTAAAATATAACTTTGAGAAAAAATAGTCGAGCAATCGGTCAATTTTCTTTTAAACCACTTGCTAAGGATCGACCCTTTCTCCACGAGACGATCGATCGTCACGCGCTGCCTCTCTTTTTCTCGCCCTTTTTCCCCGATACGTTGCAAAGATAAATGCATTTCCATTTTTCAATCAATAAATCATATCGCGAGGGTAAGCGCGCTTAAATCTTTCCGGACGAGAGAACTTAATGCAATCAATGCCTTTCCGAATGACAATACGATCGATTGCATGGAACGCGGTGTTTATGTCGACTAATAAGATGAAAATTTCACGCGCGTTGCTTCCGTTCGGACGTTCCAACTACGCGCAAGTGGTGACCCAACAAATTATCGCCTCGTTTCGACCGTTTCCTCGAAACATTTTATTTTTATTATACCTGACGACGATTTCGCACGGATGCGTTCGAATAGGAACGCTCTTTTAAAATGCGCAATCGTCTTTCTTTCTTGTCCTTCTCATTAGCCTTGATGATTCGACTTTGTATACATGTAGGAACGATCGATCGCCTTATCGGTGGAAGAAATTATGCTAACTTCGTACCGACGGAACGAGTATCTTACATAAACTACCCCGCGTTACGTATACGCGAGATTGCACTTCGTATTCAATTAATTTTGTATACCGCGAGATACGCGAAGTGCGTATAAATTCTTCGGTACTCTTCGATATTTATTTCTTCACGTTTTCTGTGCACTTGTTGTCTCCATTCTCTGTTATTATGTCAGTCACAGCCCCGCAGCTAATTCTGCGGTTATCAGCGATCGCGTGGATTTGTTTCTAAGTTCTCTGCGAACAAGACGATATCAACGGAATTGTGCCCGATGAATCTTCTTCAAGGATTTATTCGTTTTTTAGAAATTTATTTATTTATTTTTTTGGTTATATTCGTATCTTTGACACGAGAAAGAGAAAGGATAGGAGAGCAAGAGCGACGAGAGATCGTTTTTCAAACGAATGCATCAGGGTCACCGCGCTCGTGCGTCGCAAGAGCGAGCAAGAATTCGCTGGATTTTCTATCGATGTCAATAAAACCAGTATCTTATATAAACCAACCCCGCTTTAGCGCGGACTATCTCACGATGCGATCAGACGTTGTCGCAATCGATGTCATCGCCGTTTCTCTATCTACGCCAAGTCACGTAATTTTCTATCGCGAGGTGATCTAGACGATTACGATACGTCGCGAGACTTTGACGCGCGAACCCCCCCAAATTTGTATATATACTTACGCAACTAATATTTTTCCACGAGCTCCTACGTGCATTCGCATACATTGAAACGCATATCGAGAAATTTATTTTTCTTCGTAAAATCGAGACGTACTTCCTCGATTATTAACAAGGACAAAAACTCGTGCTTAGAGTTCTACCATACGATTACTTATGATCAATTAACGATGATAATTATAGGTTATATCGCTTGGATTATGCTTCATTAATATTTACGTAAGCTCCGTTCGGTGTTAGGGTGACGTTAAAACGCGATCACGTGTTTATAAAAAGTATTTGAATTTGTTTACGAGTTCTAGACGTTCGCGTTCCATTCACGTAGGATGTACCCTAACGAATTTCGGTTTGCTTTTCCTCGCGAAAAATGTCGATCCTTGAATTTATGCGACAAGTATCAAGACTTCTAAACTTTGTCGACGAAATAATCAAATAGCACGTACAATAAAATTTTATCCGAAGGGCGCTACAAATCGACGGTTTTACGAAAAACAACAACGGTGGTACAAACGAGTCGATCACAGGTTCCACATTAAGAGACGGATCTAGACCGAGAAAGACGATAGCCGCGAGAAAGTGAATCTCGCAGTACGTTCATTCAGGGAATAACGTCATTGGATGCCTTTCATTCAGCCAATTTTCGAATGGTACGGAGCTAAAAACAAAAATAAAGAAATTTTGAGTGTGGTCACGATCGTCGGTCGATGGATCGAATTTACCTTCGGTTTTCTCTGCACCTGCCATAGCGCGATTCAACGTGGTCTAAATTAATTACGAGGAACGTTGCGCGCAAACGAGCATCAGGCGCGTAATTGGACGATGAAAAAGACGTCTCCCCTCTAATAAGGAGGACTCTTCGTTTGTGTACGCGTGCTTCGCTTTCTTCCGGATTCTCTTTCCCTCTCTTTGCTCGTCGGATACAGTACGCATTGTCTCGCGGAGAAACGTAGGATGAACTTCGGTGGCGCGGCTGCCAACAGAGCGAATGAATTTTCCTTCCTCTTCCAACTACCGCGCGTACCAAAAAAGATGGTTGGCATCGCGAATAAATTAGGAGTCGAATCACGCGTTCTTCGATATTACTGCGTTTAATCGTCGTCGCGTCATCGTAGTTTCTTATTTAAGTCTGCGATTGGCCGTACAATATTACGTTTTGTGTGGTGAGCTTTTTTAAAAAAAAACTAAATTAGGTCAAGTTCCAGTTTTATTGGCTTAAATCATGTGTTTGTTATATTTATCTATGTAAACACGTTTATCATACATTTATACTATTCTTAAATAATTTTTTAATTGTCTATCTGTCAATAATGAAGTATTGGGATTAGCAGAGTCTCACATATATATTTCAGTATAATGATATTCATAGTTAAATTTATAGGGTTTATATCTGTTCCTTAAATTTAAAAAATTTTTCAACATTATTCATTCAAAATTCAAAGAATTTTCAAACATACGCCTTTACTGCTCGAGCTTAAACTTCCAGGACGTACGTGTACGATCGTACTCCAGATGGCCAGGAGACCCGAGGACGTACATGAACGTCTGTACTACTCAAAGCGTCAAGGGTGTGGTTCATAGAAAATGTTAATCTAATTTGGAGTTTCTTGAGACAAGGAGATCGTTCGTTGACACGACGATCGTCTCGAGATTGCCTCATGGAAATTGGAACGTCACTCATTCTATAAAATATATAATTCCATCGTATTTCGAAGGCAATGCCAAGTTAAATCGTGGCACGAGATATCTATGGATTCTTAGGCGTACATGTATGATTTCCTAGCCCGTTTACCGGTACAGGAGAGTACTTGAACGAAGCAGGTCAACCGAGCCGAACGATAAGCCGAAGGTTTCGTGGTGTCTGGTACGAAGTTTTATCCGTGGTCTTCTTGTTCCATAAAATAAAGCCACGTGTACGCGATCGTAAACTTCTCTCCGTATTCTCCATAAGCGTTTCTTACGAAGGAACTTCAGCTACCCAAAGACGAATTTGATCCGACCACGTCACTCGGAGCGACGTTCCCGTCTTCTTACTCTCGTTGACCCCAATCTTGATTATCCACTGGTTAGTTTACTCTTTCTACGCGAAACAATGCTTTATAAGCTGAAAAAAAGACAGCATGTAGCATGGGTAACTCCAATTCCTCTCTCAATTTAACTTAGGACAGCCAAACTGTCCTAATCCTCACAGACTCGACGACATCAATATTCTCGTAGGTCAAGGGACTTCGCGCGACTCGAGCTAGTAAACTTTTCTCCATATTCTCCATAAGCGTTTCTTACGAAGAAACTTCAGCTATCCAAAGACGAATTTGATCCGACCACGTCACTCGGAGCGACGTTTCCATCTTCTTACTCTCGTCGACCCCAATCCTGGTTATCCACAGGTTTAGTTTACTCTTTCTACGCGAAACAATGCTTCATAAGCTGGAAAAAAAAGACAGAGAAAGACAGTATCTAGCATGGGTAGCTCCAATTTTTCTCTCAATTTAACTTAGAACAGCCAAACTGTCCTAATCCTCACAGACTCGACGATGTCAATATTCTTTTAGGCCAAGAGACCCCATGCGAGTCGATCTCGTCTAAACGTCGTGAACGTACCGTCGAAGAACGGTCAAGGGAGACAATATTCTTCGGTCGGAGGTGGGAAAGATCGCAGTTGTCACCACGAGAATCGAGTGACACTCCTTCTCGTCGGCATGCAAGCGAGAAGCACCGCGGACAGGTTAGGTTTCCACGCGCGCGCGTGCTTGCGTAACGCGTCTACTCTGACTAGAGAACTATGATGCTGCACCGAACCGACGGAGATGGCGACGACAGTCTAGGCAAAAAGGGAGGTGAGCTAAGCGAAGGCGACGAAGATGGAGGCAGAGTAGATGGATTCGCGTCGTGTCTTACGGGAGAAAATTGCCGCGATGGTGACTCTACGTGCTCGGGTGGGAGGAGGAGGATACGGAGGAGGTGGAAGCGCTCACGTGTCGCACCCCACTCAACCCCATATTTTTATATCAAGATTTAGTGCCTGGCGGGACACCGTTGCGCTTGCAGTGCTTCCGTGCCCTTTATTTCGTTTCGATCATTCGTGGTAGCGCGCTATTTCCTCTCTCTCTCTCCTACTCGTTTGTTTTTTCGGTCGTCGTGGGTCGAGCATCGTCGTCCATTGAAATCTTTTCTAGCCCTCTTTTTCTCTTTTTTTCCTCCTTCTTGTTCTCGTCGTTTTTCTCTTTGTTTATCTTTCGAGAACGAGAGGGAGAGAGACAGAAGAGGAAGCGAGATTCACCTCGCTTCCGTCTTTGGTGCGAGTCCGCCGCTAGTCAGTCGTACGCGCATGCGCGCGACGGTTTCCGAACTATTCGCCCTCGACTTGCCGCGAAAAAAGTGAGAACGGGACAAAGTGGATTAAATCGAAATTCGGAAGTTGCTCGGTGAAGGAACGATGACGAGCAGCTGCATCGATCGTCGTCTTCGTCGTTGTTGTCGTCGTTGTGAACGTAGACGAATGCCGTAGTCTTCGTGGCTTCTTATCGCAACTGATCTCGACTATCGTCGAGTGAAGTCGTTCCTCGTGGGAATTATCGCGTACACAACGAAGGGACGCCAATCCGTGGAATTCGCGAGTCTTTTATCACGATGGATCGACGATATAGAAGAAAGTAAAGAAGAGTCTCGAATCGTGGAAGGATTTTTTAGCAGTAGGAAGCTGATTCTTCGATCGAAGTCGATCTAAACTAATTCGAGGAGTTCAAGGCCATGATCTAGCCTGGCGTTTTCCCAAATTCGAGCCCATCGAAGTCTATCCAGTCTCTGGAACGTTTGGATCGGTGGAACTGAGCAAAGGATCGATGATCCATCGACCCGTCGATTATCAACGTCCATTCGTCCGCCATCAGCCATTCGAACTTCTTTACTCGAAGGCATCGTGATGCGCCTCCGACAGCCTCGCAGTGTCGACAGCTCGACACGGTCCACCTACGATAGGGAAGATCACGCGAAAAAGGAGAAAACGTCAACCTAGAACGCATTAGCGACGACGACGACAACAACAACAACAACAACAACAACAACAACAACACAGTAGCAAGAGCAAAGGCGTAGGAGTAGATCGACGAGTTGAACGAAGAAAAGCGAGGAGAATAGGGACGTTGTGGAGGAGGAGGAAGAGGAGGAGGAAGGCGTGTCGGATTATCTATCCACCGGTGGCCGATCGAAACCAGAAAGCGAGCCACCTCTAAGGTTTCCTCGAGCGGCGAGGAAGCCAAGTCGCGACAGACACGTTGAAACGAGAACGAGACAGACTGATCCGTCTTGGGTGCGTTCGCGGCGACCAATCTTTTTTTCCTCGCCTCCTTTCCTTTTTTCTCTCTTCCCCTCCGCCCGCCCCCTCCAACCCCTTCACCAATTCGCTCCTCGAATCGTCACCAACTTTCCTCCAAACCCGTTACCTTTTCTTTTCTTTCCTTTTTTCCCTCCTCTCGCTTACGATTCTGTTTTCTTTTCCCGGCATTTTATTCTTTTTTTCGTCTCCTCGATCCTCCGTCATCGCGATCATCGGACACGTAGACAGCCACTGCTTCGTAGGATGGATCCCAACGAGGGTAGCGCGAACGAGGGCGGCGGCAGTTCGCCCGACACCGTCGTTGCTCGGTCCTCGTCCGACGAGGACCGGAAAAGGAACCAGTGCAGCACTTCCGGCGAGTACGTGACCGTGGGTGAGAGCAGTTCCAGCCTGGACACGCTGACGAGCGTCACGGGTGCCGGTAGCGGCTGCGCTGGTGCCGCCGCCCTTCCTCGAGTCACCACGACAACAGCGACGACGAGTTCGACGAACGTCGTTGTCATCGCGGAGGAAGGGAGGAAGAAGGGAAGATTCGACGCCCTGAAGAACAGCTTTCGCAAGGAGGGCGGCATTTTCAAGATGAAGAGGAAAAATCGCAACGCCGAGACGTCGGAAGCTGACGTGGAGGATGAAGAGAAAGGTTAAACGCGAGATCGATCCTTCTATGGGATCGTGTAGATCGATCGAATGGCTCCCGGTTGAACGGAGTCAACGTTCTCGTTTATATTCGAATTGTTCAGCGTTTCTTTAGCTTCTTGGCTCGTTGAAGTTCCAATTGGTCTGAATTTCTCTCTCGCGTTTTAGGGTTTTGACGAGAAACGTTAATCGTCGGGTGAATGGAGTCAACGTTCTCGTTTGTACTTACATTGTCCAGCGTTTCTTTAGCTCCTTGGCTCGTTGAAGTTCCAATTGCTCTGGATTTCTCTCTCGCGTTTTAGGGTTTCGACGAGAAACGTTAATGGTCGGATGAATGGAGTCAACGTTCTCGTTTGTATTTACATTGTCTAGAGTTTCTTTAGCTCTTTGCCTCGTTGAAGTTCCAATTGGTCTGAATTTTTCTCTCGCGTTTTAGGGTTTTGATGATCGTCGGATGGATCTTCGAATGGCTCCGGTCGAACGGAGCTGTCGCGTTCGCTTCTACTTACGTTTCTCCAGCTCGTTGTCGTCGAAATTCCATTTGGTTCGGAATTTTCTCTCTCGTTGTAGGGTTTCCACGCGTCGATCGATCGTGATAATTCCGGTCGATATTTATTTTAACGTTTCTACGGACGTCCTGCCGCGTTTCTTTAGCTTACCGCCGTCGAGATTCCAATCGCTCTGGATATATTTCTCTCGCTAGCAAGGAGGATATCCTCGAGCTGTCCAGGACGACCAGATCGATTTCTTGCAAGAAGTCCGGGAAAGCAACTATCGAAAGAATACTTCTTCCAAATTTCATTCCTTAAGTCTCTAACTGTTCTTCCTCGTACCGATAAAAAGTAGCCATCGACGAAGCCGATATCCCCGGAATCCCGATCGTTCGACGCGTTAGGAACGATCGCGAATCCCGATCGAAGAGAAAACGAGAAAGCCTCGTCTCGTCGCGTTTAACTCGTTAAGATACGTACGGAACCGAGCTTTCCTCTTCTCCTCGCAGAGACGAGTCGCTGGAGGAGGAGGGATCAGGAGGAGTACGTCGAGCGGAGCACGGAGGCTTCGTCCGCGCTCGCGTCTACGAAAGAGAAGGACCACCGCCAGCAGCGTCAGCAGCAGCACCCCTACGAAGAAGGAGAAGAAGAGGATCGTAAAAGCGACGCGACCTTGAAAAAGAAGAAGAAAAAGAAGTCGACGAGCTCGTTGGTACGCAAACTGAGTCTGAGCAAGTTTCGATTGCCGGGTGGCACAACGACGACGACAACGACGTCATCGACGACCTCAAGAACGGAGCAGGATCAGCGTAGAACACCGGAGGGTGGCGACAGCAGCCAGTCGCAGAGCCAATCGTCTTTGGAGTCCCCGGTGCGCGGAGGGGCGCTGGAGAGTCCATCGTCCAGGAGCTCGAGGAAGGGACGCGTCGAGTTAGAGGCCGGCAAGCAGCTCGGCCTCGGCGCCGGCGACAGACGACGTATCGGCGTCGTCGTCGTCGAGCGTCGTCGATCCGAGGCCGATTGCCGCGACGAGGAGAGGTCCGAAGAGAGGGAAAAGGAGAGGGGTTGGGCCGAGCCGAGGAAAGCCGAGAAGTCGATCGAGAAACCGGTGAGCACCGTCACCGTAGTGCAGCGCAAGTCGCCGTCGTTGACCATCAGGAGCCTGCCGAGGACTGGTGAGCATTCGAGAGACCGATACCGACGCGGACGTCCTCTTCGACCGACCCGAGTTCCCTGCAACCCCTACGAGAGGAGACCTCGACGAATTTCGATTGAAAAGTCGGGGGGATCGCGTCCGTTCTTCGTCGATATTTTTTTAATTGTCCCTTTTCTTTTGACTTTATCCCCTCCGTCGAACTTCTACGTTTCGATGGGCGAACGACGATGGACGGATTGATGTACGTCGCGAGTCGTCGGACGCGTCTTCGACTTAAACGCGTTAACGGCCGACGACGCCTCTTTCGGGCAAGGCTGAAATCAGCCTTTGCGATTCTAAAGTCGATCCAAGCACGACGCACAGCGTTTCTTGCTGTAGCGCTGCTTTCGGTCTATTTTGGAATGGTTCCTTTCGGTCTGGAATCGGTCGGTGAACTCGTCGAATTCGCCTGTTGATTCGTTCGAGGGCCTATTTACGTTTGATCGACGACTGCTTTCTCGCGTCTCTTTGACACTTTGATCGGCTACATCGAAGGGAACGTTGATTCGCGTGGAGTTGGATTCAAAGTGAGAGCGTTCGTGTGTTTCGATGGTCGTCGGCTTCTAGACAAAATCGGGAGAATTTTACCGACGAAAGACAGAAAAGCCTTTACGAAGCGGCAGATGACACCCTTCTGTTTACTTTCGTTGCTTGGGGAAGTCTCCGTGTCGATTTAACGGGGGTTGATTTTTAATTGAACGGTGGAGACCGCGGGGCTCGATCGAACCAATAGTGCAACAGTTGCGACAGTGATCACAATTCATGTTACGTATACTATTAGTCGCGAACAGTAGTCGTGATATAATAAAACTTACTTTTCGCCTATTATAAATACCATATAAAAATAAAATAGCGGACAAAGTGGTCCACTATTTTTTTTCTATGATTATATTCGGTTATTGCGCGGTTCCTCGCCAATATAAAATTGTGGACAACGAGAATAGACCGTTCCCTACCAAGCAGCCTGTAAAGATACAAACGGTCAGCTTGGAATTGCAAATTCTCTTCGCCCTGTTCGATCTTTAGTCAATTGTTTTTAATCAACTCGAATTGCAACTCTTTCGATGCCTACTTAGAGTAGTTTCAGACTGCAAACGACTATCATTGATCGGCACGCCCTCTCTCACCCTATCTCTAATTTATTCCCTACCGCTGGATCCCACCGGAACAAGCTGAAAGTATCAGAGTATCGCGC
>JAITYT010000090.1:3422943-3476217 GCA_025433975.1 Liostenogaster flavolineata | reverse complement strand
GAGAGAGAGAGAGAGAGAGAGAGAGGAGACGAACGATGGTTGCGACGGTCAGCAAGAATTTTATCTCATCCACTTTTATTCCAACCCAATAAATCAGATACTAGGCGCGGATCGTAAAAAAGAATACATACATATTTGACACAGTACAGAATTTGTTGCAATGGATCGACTCTAATTTTATTCGCAGGTCAGGAAAGGTTTGGAAACATGACTAGAGTTTACTACAAGGAAGCCGTAGGTGCCTTTATAGTCTTCGATGTAACGAGAAGCGCGACCCTTGACGCGGTGGTCAAATGGAAGCAGGATCTCGATTCGAAGGTGCAGCTTCCGGACGGATCGCCGATACCCTGTGTACTTTTGGCGAACAAATGCGATCAGCAGAAGGAGGGACTCGTCAATTCGCCGGCAAAGATGGACGATTACTGCAAGGAGAAGAACTTTTCCGGCTGGTTCGAGACGTCGGCCAAAGAAAATATCAACATTGAGGAAGCTGCACGGTTCCTTGTAAATAAAGTGAGTGCGATCATTTATCTTACGTTATATTTCTGATAATTATATTTCTCATGAGTGTATCACGATTATGTTCGATCCAGCTTAGAGCAAAAGCATCGACGTCAAAATGTTAATACGTATTGTGCCTAGGTATAGTTCTTAACACGTCCACGAAGAGGCTCTAAATTGGTCGTTTATGCGGATATATTCCTTATAGTATTAATTGTCCAGCCGATTAAATCATTTTGCCAATTTTATTAACGGAGAGGAAAATGATTCCTCTTTCGTTTGCATCATCAGTGGCATATTCCGCCTGGCGAGGCAATTGAGATTGTATCGTGTTGTAACCGTGTTAACTCGTATTAAGATAGGTTCTACTCTCTAAGTTTTGTCGAAATGTACCTGCATGCTTGATGCGAGCAACGTTCTTTTGCTTCAGATACTCCAAAACGATCAGATAATGAAGGGCAACGGCTCTCAGGATCAAACAGACGGTGAAAGATTCGCGTTGAATCAGTCGCCTACAGGCTCAAAGAAATCGTGCTCCTGCTGACAAATCCATAAACGGTCTACATTCAGATCCATCGATCGATCCATGTTATCGTTTTGCCGCCGCCGTCGTCGTCGTCGTCGTCACCATTGTCCTCATCGTTGTTCTTCTTGCATCGTCTACATTTTTACAAAAGTAAAACCACTAAGTGTCGATCTACTCGAAACGATTAGCTCGAGTCGTTCTCCTCCAAGGAGGACGAAACTTCTGCAAAGTGTTCCTTCGATTCTTACGATGTTACAGTAGTGCGATGTATGCAATATTATGCAATATTACGATCAATTATTAAGTAAGTAAGATTTTTAAAACGAAAGAAAGTGACGGTGCGATTTATTCGATTAGCGTACAGAATGTACTTAGCAACTTATGTAAATAGGATCACGAACTGTGCAATATCTATCGCTAACACATATAGCCTTATGCATCAAGGTAACTCCCGAAAGATTTCTTTGTAACGTGCAGCGTACGCATGGATCACTATCGTTCAATTTTTATTAACATCGAGACGCTCGTGATATACTTATCGGAATGACGTGCGTCTCTTGAAATCGCGCGTCCTTAGATTTTATCCGAGTCTAGATTCGCTCTAGCAAATCGATCGATCGAAGCCACGTCGTTTCCGTTTTGTCGGGCGTTCGTCGAGATGTTATTAAAAATAGCGTTATGGCATGATCGACGTAATTCATGCATTACATTCCAGTAATATAAGTTTCAATTAACATTATTCGTCGTTATAGCTTCCAGTACTAGAAGAAACTTAGATAAGTTTGTTACTACGTTATATAGACTCATGTACTCGACAGAGATCAATTACTTTACTCGATATCGCGTAAAAGGTAGCTCATTGACAGCTCTTCTCTTACAATGACGACAACAATCCGTTCGTAAATCGCTTCGACGATTTTATCAGTAAATTCTCGACAGTTTCATCGATTTCAGATGGATCGCGCACGGTCTTCTACCAGACATTGGACCTCCGCGCGCGAACGATGACCTCTTAGTCCTCTTGGTTAAGAGTCGATCTCTCGAGGTTCAAGAAGTTTCAGTGAAAATGTTTGCCATTAGATGAATAAATACACGAGTGATCGTGTAATTGTCCATTGTCGATCGTAGTAATAGGAGGATTGTCGTTTGCGTCGTACAATATGTTTGCTCTCACTCCGTAACATCGTTCATCAGAAACCGTGCACGATAAGCGACGATTAGCGCTTACAAGTAGCGCAGTAAATTTTATCTAGGAAAAAAATCGGCTCGTTTCGATAATTCGAGATTGCCATTTAATATATCGATTTTCCCAATTTTTTTAACAACGCGTGATTTTTAGAACTACGAATAATCAATATCGATTAATATAATTCCTTCTTACATCTAGAAAGAGATATATAACATGTTAAGTGTATATAACTCGAATCGTAAACGGATATACAAATTTTTCACGATGAACCGATCGTTTTTCGGATCATTTGCATTTTTATATATTACACGCCTTTTTGAAAGGATTATCAATGCGCATTCAGTATCGTTGTTTTCAAAACTTATATAGATTGATAAGTTTCACGTAATTATCCACGCGTAATAATTACAGAATTACGATAATACCAGTAATTGTAAGAACCGTATACTTATGTGTTTTTATTTCTTTTTTGTGTAGGTGTATTAATATTTAATTTCATTAAATTGTTTTTCCCATAGAACTGGCCGTTGATCGATTTTCCACTCTCGATATTTTCAGATTTCTTTCGCTATGAAAATCCTACGTTTTATAATAACCATTATCGACCAAAACGATTTACAACGAGCGTCTTCGTATCGCTTTGCTCGCGGTCGAAACGTCATACGAGGAATACTTTAATTCCTTCGAAAGGAAAGTGACATCCAACTAGATTTAGATAACTTTGATAAGCAACTATATTACCGTGTACACCAATTGTTCGTATCTCGGGAACGGCATGTTGTGGGAGAGTGTTGCACGGCGTCGGAACGAGAAGACGTGAAGCATCGTCAAATATGAGTAACGATCTCGACTCTAAACCCATCGAACGACACAGAAGTAACGGTGAACTCGTGATTGTTTGGGAAAACGTGACGATCGATGTACCTTGTGATAAAAATGCATCGTACAAAGTGTCCGATTCTACGATTTTTAAAAAATCGAAAGTCAAATCAACCGAGATATTAAAAGGAGGTGAATATTCATTTCGTGCTTAATATACCTATAGGTTACGAAACCTTGATTCAAAATTCGTCGTTCCTTTCGTTATAGTGTCCGGTTATGCCGAATCTGGAAACTTGATCGCGATAATGGGTCCGAGGTGAAACACTCGTTGAATTTTATCGTTTTCGTGACGATCGAGTGAGTCGTTCGCATTATTTTTAACGTTATTTTATTTGTTCGTTCAGTGGCGCAGGTAAAACGACTTTATTGGCTGCTCTGGCGCATCGAATCAAATTGGACAGCGGCAGCGTGAAGATCAATGGCTACGCCATTTCGAAAAAGATTATGTCAAAAATATCGAGTTTCATGCCTCAATTCGATGCAATGCCTTTGACTCTCACGCTATGGGAATACATGTTGTTTGCTGTAAATCGCTCTTGTCTTATCGTAAAAATATTAAGTATCGACGTAATTGGATTACGTTATGCCAGAAAAAATCGAATTTCAGAAAACGAAAAATTTTTAAGGAATAAAGATTTTTTGAGAGGCGTACAGTCTTTCGATGAATTTCCATTCGTAGGTCTTACGACGTTCGGTTCTTTCTCGTTGTCGGTATAACGCGATCTGATTTTTTAACGCGACAATTTTTTATTACGAAAACGCGCGACGACTAATCGTTTTGATCGTCGTAGTGTGCATTAAAAATGGACAGAGGCAGTAATCCTACAGAAAAGCATATGCACGCTAACGATTTGTTGACCGAAGTGGGCTTGTCCAATCACAAAGATACTTTAATAGCAAATTTATCCGGCGGCCAGAGGAAACGCTTATCACTGGCCACGGAATTGATCACGAAACCTCAAATACTCTTTTTGGATGAACCAACTACAGGTACGGACGCTTCCTTAACGATCCGAATCCATAGTCTTACCGTAAACAACGCGATATGTCGTATTTTCCAAGATTAATCGAGCGACTTTAAACACAGGTCTCGACAGATTCGCTGCGATGCGCGTAGTACGATCTTTAAAATTAATATCGTCGAGCCGTACCATAGTGTTTTGCACGATACATCAACCTGGGATGGCGATATATAATATCTTTAGCCACGTCATCTTCATGGCAGATGGTAGAATAGCGTACGCTGGCAGTTTAGAAAATGCCGCTTGCTTTTTCAATGGGTAAGAGAGAGACGTTCGATCCGTAGAAGAAGAAAGACACGGCGGATCTTCGATTAACGATGTGTTTTCTGCATTTTTGAGAGTTAAAAAAATTATATATTTTCTTAGTCTCGGCTTTTGCTGCCCCTCTGCTTTCGACGAGGCCGAATATTACGTGAATATCTTGTCCTGTCAAAGTATTAAATCGGAGCGATATTCGACGGACAATCGCCCTGCTAAGATATCCGACGCCTTTTCGCGATCACCGTTTTCCAAACTACCTGCGATCGTCGATTGCGAATCCTTCGGAATAATTACGCGCAAGTAATTCTATGGGATAATCCTTAGAATATTAAATCCGTATCTTCTTCTTCTTCTTCTTCTTCCTTTTCATTTGAAGCTCCTATTATTTCACAGAAGTCCAAATTGGTTGACTCAATTCTACTGGATAATGTGGAGAATATACGTGCACAGCCAAAGAACGATTCTCAGAGATTGGATGTCCTGGGTCTCATATTTGGTGAAAATTTTGATAACTTACAAGAATTAGACCAAAATAATAAAAGAAGTTTTAATTGGAATAATTATTTGCTTCGTACAGGCCGTCGTATTTTTGGTTGCTAGTTTCTATTTTGGAATTAATTCTGGCACGCAAAATGGAATACAAGATATCAGAGGTGTTCTGTACATGACGGCTTCCGAAATCATCTTTACAATGGCGTATACGATAATTTACGAATTACCTTCGGAGACTCCGATTTATCTACGTGAAAATTCCTTGTACGGACCAGCTGCATATTATATTGCCACTTTCGTTGGTTTGGTAAAGATTATTTTTATCTTAAAATCAAAATAGGAATCTTCGCGAGATATATTTTTTCTTGACTATCTTTAAAACTACCGAAGAATATACTCGAGGCTTGAAACGATTTAAAATTTCTCGAAGTCAAATAAACGATTCGTGAAAGTTACTCGTGAAAGAATTTCATTTCATCGTAACACGTAGCGCGACTTCATCCCTTTATCTTGAAGTATTTTAAGTTATCTTGATAAGACAGGCCTACACGTACAAATATGCTAACGATAAGCTAGAAAAATATTAACAAACCTGTGCGAATTAATTTTGAAACTTGCAAAAAAGAATGAAAAACTATTGCGTTTGTTTATATTATACCTGACGTTGAATAAGAAAGAATTCAATGTAATGCGCAATTATACATTTTTAGATGCCCAGAGTCTTATTGAAAGCACTCATTTTTACGACGGTCGTATATATTATATTGCATCGTAATGTCCAGCTGATCATGCTTCTCTATTGCCTGTGCACGTCGGTAGGAGCTATTTGCGGAACCGCGTATGGAATGATGATCTCTAGCTGGTTCGAAAGCGTTGAAATGGCAACGACGATAATGGTGCCCCTCGACATATTATTTATTTTAACCTCCGGAATATTCTACAATCTCAGGTAATTCGACGATTTAAACGAGACGAACGATTCTCAATGGATACGTCTTTAAGGGAAAATGTAAGAGAGAAAATCGAAAAAATTCGGATTGCAAATGAAACGTATGTTAATATTTTGTAGAACTTTACCCGTGTACTTGACGTATTTAAAGTACTTCTCTTTATTTTATTACATCAACGAGACACTCGCTATACTTTACTGGACGAAGATCGATAGCATTGGTAACAACATGTATAATTTCGTAACTCACGGATCGATCTGTGACATCATAGGATATTCCACTTTTTAGAATGCGAGGAAGACCCGAGTCTACCGTGTTTGACCAGCGGCATGGAAGTCTTACTGGAAAGCGGTTATGCGGAATCGAATTTTTGGTGGGATATAGGCGGCATGATACTTTTGACAATTTCTCTGAATTTCTTTGGGTATTTTGGAGCACGAAAAAGAAGAGCGACGAAATCTATTCACTGAACAATACAAAAGGAAACAGTACTGTTTATTGTCATAATTCTTCTTTTATAATACATTATCGTTAGAATAGCTAATTCGGTACGACGAATACTTTTCTTTTATATACACAAAAATAAATACACCTTAAATTGATTGGAATTGTATTTTCATCGAAATTGAAGATTTCCTTTTCTTACTGTATTATAATACAATATTTTTCGGCATAACTTCTGCTAATAAGTGGCAGCTTGCTGACTTCTGTAACGAATCACTAAGAAAGCGGCGAAATGGCAAACGGAAAATAATATCAAAAGACCGATTACATCGATAGAGTAATGGCCCATTGAGTAACCGAAATTATCAAGAACTGTCAAACCATCGGAGATGCAAGTCTCAGCAAGATCTGTTGAGCAGTCTTAAACATATGCAACAGAAAACACATCGATCTCGTAAGACGATTAATCGTCCAATAAACGCGTGGAGTCCAACACGATATAAAGTTTTATTTATGTATCGCTCTTGTCAATATTTATCGATTTATTTCTATCATGCATAATTGATATATCGTACCTATGTGATCGATCAAGGACCATTGTGTCAATGACACTGCTTCCAAGCCATAGTAAAATTGCGAGACGTATTTGATCCATGCTGCAAAAGGGTTCAGGTCCCTAAACAGAAAATTGCATTCTTAAATGCAGTCTCCTACGTTACCCTTACTGCATAATGTTGCCATCGTTAATTTGCAAATATTTTCAAAACTCGATTTAAAAAAATTCAACATATAAAAATATTTATATTCCTTTTCGTTTTTCTTTAAAGATAGTCTCGATTTTACTCGTTAAAACACCACGAAAAATGCATCCTTACCCGAGATGTAAGTAAATTCCAGAATACGAGAGAGCGATGAAGTCAATAGGTATGGAAACGAGAGACGCAGTGTCCATCGATTTAAAAGATGCCGATATAAGGTAACCTATAGAAAATCGCGTTGTTCTCCTTTTAAAACGAGCGTTTCATGATTCATACTCGTCATAAAAAAATAATAAATTAGATGCGATCAAATGATTTTCATTAAGTTTTACACGAGACGCTCACTTACCAGCTGCGGATGCGCTAAACGCGCAGAGTATGACCGGCAAAATGAAACAGCTAAAACCATAAAATCCACCTTTTAATCCGGTTAAGGTGAATATGAGAGCGCCGTAAAGAATCGGTTGAAATATTGCTCCGGGTATCTAAAAGCGTATTATTTTTTTCTTTATTATTTACTCGTCAATTTCGATGTTCGTTTAGAAGCACGATATATTTGCATACGATATAATCAGTTGGTACGTAACAAGGTACAATATAATTCGTTTTTAAACGAAAAGAAATCAGTTCGATTCATATGTTGGCAATGCGGACAATATAGAGTATTTCTCACCGAAACGACGATTTTGCTGATGTAATATGGTACAGGATCGTAAAGGCCACCTGCGATTTCACGTAAAAGAAGCGGTAATTCACGTGGAAAAGTAAAAAAGGCGCCGTAGTTGTACGTGAATATCGTTTCGACGATCGCCAGGTACAACAGACCTTGGATATTCTGTATACTGCTTTGATTTAGCTTTTCCATTATGTTGACGTAAGGAGAAGAGATGAGCAAGGCTATGATCTGTAGCAAATATTATAATTAACGTCACTATTTATTTTCATCGATGTTTTATTTATTGCCAATAATAGGTAAATATTTTTAAAAAATGATCTTAAATCAAGGAACTAATAATGAGCGAACTTACCATGTATAAAACAAATCGTAAAAGTAAAATCGTTGAATTTCTTTTATAATCGATGTACGTTCTCCAAGTGAGCCATTTAATCTGAGTAAATAGTTTAATCTGCTGAAACGCTCTTTTCGTTGAAAAATCGTCCAAAAATATTTTCGGTAAAGTCTCAACGTACGAGGTATGTTTGTAAGATTTTTCAGTCAACATTGCAATTTTTTTGCCATATTTTGAGTTTTCGAATTCATTGCATATCCATTGTATCTAACAGGAATTACAATGAAACTTTAAAACTTTTACGTTTTAACACGTTGGCTGATATGTCACTCATATTGGGCGACGATATCATTTTCTCGCGTAAGGTGTATTAAGGTGCATTTTTCAATATTTTAGTAGTAAAAATGTTAAATCAATGTATCTTGAAACGTGGCTTACCTTCTTATGACTCTCAGCTTCCCGCTCGCACGAAACGGACAATTGAGAGACGTAAAACTCGGCTTTGTTATAAGTAGTCGGGCAATTCATATTCAAGCTTGAAAATAGAAAAGGCATAACATTGAATCATATTGAAATATAAATTTGATAAATCACGTAAAATTGAGGAAGTAACCTAGCAAAAAAGTCGGTCGCATCGTTCGTTGATCCTTGAAAGGCGATTCTACCGCCAGAGATCAAAACGACCTCGTGAAAAACATCAAGCAAACCAGAAGCTGGCTGATGTAAGGAACAAACGACGATTTTCCCTCTGGTTGCGACATCCCTAAGAATTTTTACTACAGTTAAAGCTGAATAGCTGTCTAATCCTGTGGTGGGTTCGTCGCAGAAGAGAATACCAGGTTCCGTTATTAACTGATTAGAAAAAAATAATCTCGTGTAACTCATCAAATTCACAAATGAAAACAATTTATTCAAAGAAAGGCGATTAAAACGGTATGTAATCACCATTATTTCGGTCTATTTTTAATTTCTTTAACATTCGTATGCCTACGAATAATTTCTAAAGTACTTGCCTCGACAGCTAAGGAGACTCTCTTCCTTTCTCCGCTGGATAAAGACGACAATTTCGAATCTTTACATTCGTACAAGGCAAGGTCCTCTAGGAGGGTCGATATTCGTAGCATTCTGACGATGGTCCGATATCTTCTGTCCATCTTCATACATGCCTGAATTTCGAAATTCGTTTCGAAAACGCATCGTTTGGAATATGAATATTTTACACTCGTGCAAGGACTTACGATTCGATTCCAATTCGATTCTATTAATTTTCTCTATATTTTAAACTCAATTTTGTAACACGATTTACGATTTTATATCATACTTATGACTCGACGGAATTGGGATAATCGTTACGCTTAAGCGATTTGTCTCGTTTCAGCGAAATCCGCTGATACCAACCATAAATTCCATATGTTCCTGAACGGTTAGCGCTTCGATGACTAAATCTCGTTGAGGTACGAATCCCGAGACGCGCACCATCCTTTCTTGGTCGATCGGATTTCCATTTAGCAGAATGTCGCCCTTGATCTCGCCTGAGCAACATCAACTTATCAAGGTGTTTATCGATTTAATATTTCAAAAAATCTAATGGCTTTGACAGATTTAAAAAAAAGACTCATCTATAAATAAATACTAATACAATTTAATAGTTTGTACTTGAAGCTTATTTACGCTAGATTTACGCATGTTGAGTATATACCAATTTTTACTGAAGTGAGTCACTTTGGCTCGTACAATAAAATTAATTTAAAAAATTAATATTTAAGTTTTTTATATTGCATACAGCAATACAATTTTAAGTTTTATCAGCTAAATTAGCTCATTCCGAAAATCTGGTGTTAAACTATGAAAAGAAATAACTAATTCGTTATGAATAGTTTGCTATGAAGTCGTTTCGTAAGTAAATATTATATAAGAAGAGAGTAACGTGGTAAAAACCTTTTGCGCGTCGACTTATCGTTGCTAGGAGAGTAGTTTTCCCAGCCCCACTGGAATTAAAATAAAACTTTCATCGTACGTTTCGAACGATGCAAAGTAACGAAAATATTTACCTAGGACCCATGATAGCCATCAACGTGCCCGAAGTAACGACACCGTTAACTAAAAGAAGAATAAAAATAAAACAGATGGTTTCTCAGATTTACGCGTTACTTTGATCATTCGAATCGATTAATCGTCGAATTATTTCGGCGATCGTACCTCCGTTCAGAAGATCAACAAATGTAGAACTCTGCAAGCCGAGGAACGTCTTGAAATTACTATCGTTTTCTTTCCTCTTGACTACGTAAGAAATGTCCCTCCACGTAAGGGTCCAAAAATTCGACGAAGATACAGACATTGTGTAACCTGACTCTTCCCACATCCGAATCGTAATTCCTCTGCATATAATAATTGTACAAAATAACGTCTTGATCATCATGATCACGTATATCGAGTCAGGAAATTCCTATGACTTTCGAAATAGTGGAACGATTTTTTATCGCAGGGCGGATTTTGATGGAAAAATTGAAATTACTTAGTTTCTTCTTGCTACGCGTAAAATGTTAATTATTTGCGGAATATATTAAAGGAAAGAAAAAGGACAATTAGACGTTTGGTCGTAAGAGTTTGACAGACAGAGAAAAGACGAGGTACGAGCGAGAGAAGAGAGTAGAGGAGAGGAGAACGTCCTTGTTTATCATTGCTATTTGTATAGCAATCGTACGACGTGAGTGGTGATCGATGCCCTTCCTTTCATGCTCTCCACGCCGATACTCATAGATCAACCGGAATTATATAAGGTACTGGCATCCTTTATGGGCATGGCACGATAGCGACGCCATATTGGTTAAATTAAATGCAATTATCGGTATAACACAGTTTACATAAGTGATATTAGTCGAAGTGGCTGAATGCAATTTTACCGTACAAAGAGTTCGTATATTTCGAAAGAAGAGAGATACTTTTTAGAGATTCTTTTACGCCAAAAATCGATGCAGTTCGCGATCGAGATCATACGAACCCCCAAAACTTCCTGCAAGTATACGAAATATAAGATCGAATAAAATCGTTTTTCTTTTTCGAGATCGTAGGATCGTCCTACAGCCTAAGGAATCCTCGAGAATCAATCGATCAGACCGAGGAGATTTTTCAAGTTTACCGCTTTGCAAGCGGTTCGATTTCCTCCCCTTTGTTGTCACCTTTTTCAAATTACATCCTTTAGAAAAATCAAGCGGGATTTCAACGTCGATGGAATTACTTACCGCGATGTTTCTACAGCTTCACTCGACTGTTTCGTCGAGAAACAGCGAAGAGAGCAGAGAAGAGTGTCGAGGCGATCTCGTCCTTTTTTCCACGAGGCGTTAAACCGATCTTTCCAAGCGAAGAGAAGCTAATCGATGCATTACGAAAGATCGCGAGAGACTGATAGATAAACGACGCCGAGCCAACGCCATTACGAGGTAGAAAGATGCAAAATGAGAAACTCGATCGTGACGTGATCGATCGCAGGGGAAAAGGGGAAAAAGCGGGAGGCAAGGCGGCAGAAAATTAAAAAAACCTTGATCGGCGTTGTAACGCTTTCGACATCGGGTCCATAGTCGTTTTCTCGTTACGTGACAACTACTGTGACTCGATGGCGTCGATCGAGCCAAAGAAAGAATCGAATGCCGATTTTCCATATTTAGCGAAGATTCGGTAGTTCAAGCTGTTACCGTGACGATACGAACAAATTGGACGATGAAGTGTTAGGACGATTTTGAGCTTGCCAATCGATGATGTCGCATACTTAGACCCAAGCCTATTTATTTGATCCAAAGTATGACTTTTGTGCAACGCGCAAGCGTTGGATCAGTCATTATTAAAATGAAATCATCGATATTTTCGTCTACCGTCGAAAATAATGAAGATGTTCGAGAATTTTGATTATATTTCTAAACAATTTTCGAATATCTTACGCTCTTTCTGTACCTAATAATTTGAATATAATTCACGTTATAGTACGCGTTAGGACGTCTTCGATTAAAATTTTAAGAACAACGATATTAAATTAATTTTTATCATATAAATAAACTGCTTGCACCAAGGTTTACGTTAAAAGATGAACAAAAACTCTGTCGCTATTCAAACACTGCTTTGGCGCCAACCGAGCAATTTTAAATAATTCCGCCTTTATCGTGATACGATTACGAATATGCGATATTGCAATGGTGCGACGTTCGCGCTACCAGCGGCGTTTTTAGGAAACGAATACTGGAACGTGACGTAGCAAGAAGCTCGCTATTAAGTGCGTTATAACATCTAAGAATAGCGCTGTGGTTTATGACACGATAGTGTGATTCTTTCGTCAGACCGACTGACTACCTTGCAATTCGATATTTAAATTAATATCCTGAGAAATGCAGCGAGCCGTTGTGACGTTTCCGCGACGCATGGCCTCGTTAAGGTACGACCAAAACATTTTTCGACATTTAAGTTAAAATCTTTGCGGACGACCGATATTCCAACGACATCGGTCCATCAAATTCCGGTTCTTTCGTCGATGATAAACGATATCGTTCTTTCGTTTTTACTTTGACGAATTTACTTCGAATTTTATTTTCCAACGAGTGAACGCGTATATTTTGATAAGTTTTCGATACTGCGTCATTACGAATAGTTACTGTCAAATCGTATCGTTTTAACATCTAAATTATGTAATGCCACATTTTAACGCCATTTATCGCTTTATTAGGCGAAAGTGATCGTCCGATTGGAGATATCTAAATTTAATCTGTATCTTGTCGGTTGACATTGACTCTTTTTTTCTCTTACTGCCGGGACAGTGAACTTTAACCGAACACTTATTTTTATCTCACTTGGTATAGCGGACAATGTTGTTTTGGCATCGTATTTGATTTCACAGTACAATGCGCATAGCGATTAAAAGAGTAACGACGTCTAATTAAGAACCATTCGTATCGTTGCAGCCAAGTAAATATGTCCGGAGAACGTGGTTCCGGTGCTGGTAAAGGTGGTGGAGCTGGTGGAGCCATTCGGGATGCCGGTGGAGCTTTCGGAAAGATGGAAGCTGCTCACGAAGATCAATATTTTTATAATCAGGTATATTTTATAATACAGATTCGTTACGTTTAAACCGCCGATGCGTTTAGTTATTTTATTTCTGAGAAATATTTAAGTACCGTGATTGTGGAGCTTGTTCGTCGATGAATATAGTTTCTTTGGATTTTACGTTACCCTTGTTAAATTTACAGCTACTCATATTTTTCTTGCTTTTTGATATCAGCAAAAGGAACAGTTGCGAAACTTGAGGGAGGGTCTTCACGACGAGATCTCCTTTCACGAAGAACAAATCAAACGTCACCAAGAGGCTATAAATCGTTATAAGAAAAGGATCACCGATATAAACAACAAAGAGTGAAAAGTAGTATTCTAGCACCATATAATTACCTCCTTTTAGGGTAGCGTTATCCGATGAAACATTATGAACAATTGTAGCGTCTATAGAGTATTACTGTGTACTTTTTTAAATACAAGGTATAAGTGTTAAATATCAAATAAATGCTTTGCTTAAGATACCAAGGTGCAGAACGTCGATAAATGTTTTACTGCTATTTAAATATCGTATGGCAATTAAACGATAATTGCTCTTTTTCACATTTGTAACGCAATTGTTACAATGATTCCCGATCAAATACTTCGATAGATAGTGCATTGGGTATGGAAGAATTGCTAACTACTGATATTTATTATCTTTAGCCGATAATATGCAACGTAATAGTGCGTTTCTTTCATCGATTATTGCTTTCGATTTTTCAGACTCACGTTTTGCATAAAGCTAATATTTTTCAGTTATCAATGATCGTTATATATCATTGTACGTTTAAAGTTCCCATATGGAATGGCCAGATTCCTCGAAGGACCATAAAAGTGGAAATTTTATTTCATCAATCTGCTGGGTAGTGCCGGATCCTTAACGGTTGGAACCTTACCCTTCTTTCGAGATAGATAGATAGATAGAATGAAAACGATGGGGTAGCTCAAGCACCCCAACTTTCCAGATTATCGTGAAAATTGATTTACAATATATAACGTAGCCACGTTCTATGAAATTTTACGATTTCTTAAAAAGAATCAATAGAATTGACGTATTTAAGGCATATTAATTTTTTTGTTCCACGTACATAGTTTTCAACCTGGTATTATACACAATTTATTATAATCGCTTGAGAACTAATTTCTCGTTCATTATTCGGTTGTTTAATTGTAAAATAAACGTACTGTGCCGTACTATGCGTTTTATACTTTGAATATTCATTTTTGTAATAAATGCAGTTAATCGAAAGATTTGCGAAACGATCGAGTGGGACAAAAATTCCACTTATTTATTCGACGTTCGATCGTAAATTGCGAGTAAAACAATGCGATAAATCAAATTAAAATTACGGAGCTGACTTCGTGCGTTATAAATACACGAGTCGGGGAGAATATGCAAATACGGTACACGATTTATATGTATTTTATTCCGAGGCTGTATTAAATAATAATAATGATATAATAAAACGATATTATTTGAATCCTTAACTCGTAATAGAATAATCCTATTTATGGTAAAATATCGTACGGTAGCTATACGTGGCCCGATGAATGGTTCCGCAGCCATTTTCGATTTAGATGCGTTTTTATTTGCGGATTCGTCTGTTCAAAAAATTTGATACTAACGTGACGTCGGAAATTTGTTAACAGATCTATCGTAAAATTTGACGTTAAGGGCACTTTCTTCGTCCATATTAATATATCGAATAAGGATGATTCGAAACATTATACCGAGGGGAACGATCGACCAAATTTCTAGGTAGGCAATCGTAAATTTTCGATGATAGCTTTTTCTATGCGTTTTAATTCGTTTTACACCAGTCGTATCGCTCGATAGTTTCAGATATTTGTATAAAAGGAAAAGCGATTCTACGAAAAGTAACAAATTTTTGGACGGTAACGTCGTTGCTCACGAAATCGAACATTATTACAAGCAAGTACGACGATTACTATCCTTGTTCTTGGCATTTATTCTCTCTTTCCTTTTACTTTTAATAGAAAATAAATATCTGTACTTTGTCCTGTCTAACTTTGCAATTAGGATAGAGAATTGCTTGAAGTTCTCAAGCGAAAAACTCAAGATGAGGTGAAAAACATGCAAAACGAGATCGAATCTATGCGTACCAAGATCGCGGAATACAATCGTGATATAAACGAGAATTTAAGGTACTTGAAAGGTCTAGAAAAGGATGCAACGATGGGTAATAAGAAGGAATGATCGTGAAACTTAATGAACATTTTTTCTTACGTAAGAATATTGATCTTTAACCCGTATTTGCTCGTCGCATAGTCGTGCATTTTTTTACGATATACAGATATCTAGTGTAATTTACAAATGAAAAATTAATTGCAGGAAATACTCGTACATTTAAAGTTGTCACTTGGACAACTTTAAGGTTGTGAAATTCAATAATTTTACATTTCTTTGAATATTGATTTCTGTACACACCGTCCTTGTTACGATTGACACAAGTTAAAAGGCTTCTTACGCGTTGCTTTAACAACATCGATAATCGAATAATAAAGCGAATAAATTCTATGCTATGATTTTGTTTAATTCGAAATTAAGGATCGTGTGAGACTAGACGAATTCGTCGAATTCAATATTAAATTATTCATTATACCTTGAGAACATTGGCAGAAATGCTTTTCGCAATATTTCCAAATAACATCGAAACGATATGACTTAAATTACCGCAAATTTATTACTTCGCTGTCAAAACATCGTCGTTATTATCGCGCAAACGAGATGTAAATTGCATCGACGATTTACGAGTTCATCGTAGTGGCGAGCTACTTGAATGATACAAAAAACTGCGAGGAATTTCATAGCGAACTAACGCGACACGCGACTAAGAAACAAGTCAATTAAAAAAGTCGATCGCAACACAACCGTACGAACCAACTGTAATAATAATTCAACCAAGAGACAATCAGTATTCAACATTCGAGGCGTTTAAACATTTTAAAAGCAGAAACCCTCGACGTTCTACCTTGTCGATCGAAAACCCATTCAAAAATTGCCGCGTCGATCCTCGGTTGGCCGGTGCTCCGCCCGGTGTCGCCTCGATCGGCGGAGGGTACGTGCGCGCGCACGTCCAGCAAAATGGCCGACCGCGGCGAGGAACGGCGAGGGTCGATCGACGCGCCCTCAGTGTCTCGCGATTCATCGATCAGTGTGGTGTGTGCGTCGCGTTCTTGCTCCTTCGGTGCTTGCGGTGGGATCATTTTTTTTTCGCCACCCGTTCGCCTCCGAACGAGAAACGCGGGGGCTCGGACTCGCCGAGCTGCCGTCGCTAACGACGATTAAACGAACATAACGAGACACTGCTGGATAATTCTCCGGCTTCTACCCGTCCAACCGGGTAGACGACAGACGGATAGGTAGAAAGAAAGAAAGAAAGAAAGAGAGAGAGACAGAGAGAGAAAGAGAGAGTGATAGGGTGAGTGCGACGTGAAGAGAGAAGTGGAAAAGAAGGAAGAAGAAGAAGAAGAAGAAGGAAAATGCGTCCAAGGATATACTGGATTCTCGCGAGTACGGTGGTGATCCTGGCAGGATGCAATGCCGCGACAGAGGTAAGAAAATCATCATTCGATCTTACGTCTAACCGTCATTTCATTTTCTATTTTTCGATGCGTTGTTGATGTTATTGTTTTTGTTGTGACGTTTTCACTGTCTCGCGACTACGCCGCGAGAGAGAAAGCAAGAAAATCTTCTTTCTTTTAATTCTTTCGAGCGATTCGAGCACGGCGTCTTTTCTCTTGGCATCGTTTCTTCTTCTCATTCTCCTCCTTCGTCCGTTCCTTCGATTGGAGTTGATTCGTCGTTCTTCGTTGTTGGTTCGTCCGTCGTGAAGCCGGTGTTCAAAGGAGGAGGAGGAGGAGGAGGAGGAGAAGAGGATGGAAGGGTTGCTTTTTCAACGCAGAGATGCACGTGTACGTTTTACGCAAACGTTTTAACGAGTAATTCGATGGAATTGGTGGGATGCGTTTTTACGTCGATGTCGGAATTATCGGCGACTATGGACACGTTTCTCGTGGAGTTTTCACAGGTAGTTTTTCTTCCGGTACGCAGTTGGAGAGTTTTCTCTTCTCGATTGTTTGTTTGGACCCAGCTGCTCCGATACGCGCGCCTCGTTCTACCTTGTAAACGCGATGACTTTCGAATACGATTGAACTTAGGATTGGTCGGATTTCTTGTCTTGCGAAATACAATATTTCCGGTATTTGACCGACTTAATTCGCATGATAATACGTTTTATCCAACGACGGTTTAATAACTTATGAAATGTAACGAATGCGTGACGCGTAAAACGTCTTACGATGTATTTTACGCGTTATTTGTTTCTCGAGGTTGAGACGCACGGAGATTCGTTTCGAAGGCAATCGATTAAACACGATGTTTACATCGATGTCTTTCGAATGAATTTATTAGGTCTACCGGAAAGTTCCGTCACGTAACGTCATCGCAAACCTCGACATTGACTCCTTCGGCCATTGCATTTCTACGTATCTGCTCGTATACGAGTAGAGATGGTCGGTAAGCATCAAAATTATTATATCGGATAAATATTAATTATTCTATCGGAAACGTATCGGTTTCTTTTCATTCAAAAACGACAGAACTTTCCGGCAGATCCAATATTTACGCTTCGATGAATTTGCAAACTTACGATTTTCTCTATATTCGCAAGCGTGGAAAATAATAGCGCGTCTCTCGTTATTCGATGAATATAATTCGTAAACCGCACGTTCGTTCTTATTTTTCGCAATAATTACGATCGTTCAACGTAAACACTCGGATAACCGATTTTTCTTCGTAGATCGCGCGGATCTTTTTTAAACTCGAGGCGATCGATCGACGTTAAATACGTGGCCATTTCGATCGACGTTACGAAATAATCGGGGTCTTTCCACGAAAGGAGTCAATTTTGTGCTGTTTAAGCTTCGATAGCTCAGCTCCTCGGTCAAGGCGACGGGATTCGAGGAATAAAGATTTTCGCGATATTCGCGAGACGCGTGCAAAGGGCAGAAGGCTCCTCGTTATGCAATCGAATATTTATCGCTTCGTATTACAGTATCCGAGGCGAAGCCTCGTCGCCGTAGTTTTCGAAGTAACGACGTCGTGGCGAATCCCGCGCCTTGCGAAACTCGCGTTTTATTGCATGCGAAATAAAGGAGAAAAAATGTTACGATCGGAGCGTCGAGCGATACGAGAATACGAGCGTCGCAGCGCGCTCAACGTATCGAAGGAAGACGCGCGCGATCGACGAATTTCCGTTTTTGCGAATGTCCGTGCTTTTCTAAGGCTTCCAATCGACGAGGTCGAAGTCCTTCTCTTTTTGGCTTAATTATCAGCTCGTTCGATCGAGTCGAGAGTCTTCGAAAATCGTACCGATCCTCGATCGCTTCGCGATTCCGGCCTCCTTCCCTTTTTCTAAACGAGTTCGTTTTATTTAAATCGCGTCGTTTTTGTATGCAAATACGTGGAGAATACGTTTAAGAATAAATTTCAATTCGATTCACGTATATACGCGTACGACGAATAACGAAGCACTGATTAATCGATTACGACGGAATTAGACCGACGATTCGCGTCGTTAAAAATAATGCAGCGCTCGTAGTTTTTTCTTTCTGCCAATGCGCGACTAACGATCGCCATGTAATTCGTTGATATATTCACGCGCGCGCGACTGATGCACGACAATCAAGCTCATTCTGTAATAATATTCTAATTAAGACGCATCGATAATCGATTTGTCTCGATATTATTTATTTTCCTATACCAGGCACGCGTCTGGTACGCGTCGCGTAGACTTTTGATTACACGTATCTCTAGAATCGATCTCCGCTTAGTCAGCAGGAGACGCAAATAATAGAATGAATTATTCCAATTTTGAAATTTCATGGATTAGTTCGAAAACCGATAGGACAGACGAGCGTCCTATCCATGTTTAAGCTAAGTTTCGATGATCGTATTTGCTCAAAAATTCGAAAGACCACGGCAACGTCGCCAAGGCGTTTCGAAGGAGACCGTTTTTGCCATTGTCGATCCAGGTACGAAGGCCATCATCCTATTCAAAATTTCGTCTTTCTCTACTATTTTTAGCCTACGTGCCGAAACACCTAGCGCCAGCTTTGTCCGATGCGCCAATTTGCCATGGGCTTCTTTTTTGTATGGTCAGGTAGTATTGAAGGATCGACCCTGGCGAAATTCAGCATGCCGAACTGGCAGGCTTAATGTCTTTTAAGATATTCCGTGTTACTTTTCATTCTCCGTTTCTGGTCAGGTCCTTGTTCGTGTTCGTTCAGGGTTTTTGAAAAATAATGCATTGAAATTGTATTGCTTCTTTTTGTAATGCATATTCTCCCTTTTGTCGTTTTCAATAATAAAAGAGTCACTTTTGTGAACGTGTTTGCTAATAATTATTTATTAGGTCGTAACTTAGGATTTTTCCATTCCATACAACCTTACGATCCATCCTTACGATCTATCGTAATGTCGGATGCATTCGGCAAAGATTTTAAATAAAACGCATAGAAGTCGAGGTAACGTTCATCGTTACCCGCATGAAAACGCGATTTATGGAACAGCGTGCACCGTTATTTCGTCGCGGAATTAAAGTCGGACATTTCGTGTCAAAGTTACTCGACTTCGACGCGAGCCTAATTTTATCTCTCTTTTTTTCACGATGCGATCGTTCGAAACGAAAGTCAAATTTGACAAGTCGAGTACTCGAACGCACCGAACGTCTCTTTGTCCAGTCCAACGGACAAAATGGTGTAATTCGAAGCAGGACTTTTCCATTTTTGGCCAACTCCAGCGCGATTCGGTCAATTTCTTCGCATTGGTTCGATGCAAAGCGCAACGAATCCCTCTCCGATCCGAATCGAAAGACCGTATCGCGAATGCGACATGCGACTCCTCCGATGGAAAATTATTCGGAATTGAAAATGCATTGGCTCGTCTTTCACTCGTCGCGCCTTTGCCGTTAGCTTCCTACAGCTCGGACTAAATCGAAGATCGAAGATACTCTCGCGACACACGGCGCGGCGCGCTTCTCTTTCGAAGATGGAAGCGCGAGCGGAGAGAACCGCGGAGCCGCTCGGGTGTCCTTCGATCCGCGCTGGTAACGTATGGCTCCGTCGAGGGCGGTGAATGGCCCATGTACATCCATCCATCGATAAATAAACTAGAATTCCATTTCTTCTTCTGCTTCTTCTTCTGCGCCTTACGGCCGAAGTCGTCCTCGAAAAATACGCCCCCTCGTATTTACGATTCTTCGAGCTCTCGGCCGCGTATCGGGCAACCAGGGATTATACCCTTGCTGCGTCTTACGCCTGACGTTTGAAACGCTCTTGTTGAATCGAGATTCTTCCTTTGATGCATCGGACACCGAGAGAATTTTAGAAATTTCTTCAAAAGGAGGTCGGTAATAGATACGAAGATTGCGGAGCGACTGAATTTACAATCGGCGAGATCGTGAAATATTAGGGAGACCAGGATTTCCACCGTTATTCTCAGATGGTCCAGTTAGTCTGTATTCCTACTTTGTGGACAGTGATTTACAAAATAGATGGGAAGAGATGGTCGAAGATGATGGAAATTATATTTTGTGATTTTGAGGTTACAGAATAATTGTTTATTTCCTGGTCCCACTACTTTTTTGCATCTTTTTTACGTACGAGGTATTCAAATTAAAAAATTTCGTAAAATTTGGATCTCTGTAGCAAAACTATTGTAAAAGAATTAAAAGAATTTATTTATACGTGAGAAATCTTTTTGCCTTTTCAAAATTATATACGAAGTTAATGTTTTTGGTTATTCCATTCTAGTAAACCGCAGTTCGTAATTATGGATGAAAACTTTGTAAAGCAAGTTTGAATTGTTTAATTGAAATAATTACAAATTTTATAAATTAATGCTGTTAAAATATGATTAAAATTAAAATATTTAAATAAACGAATGGATGAAAGCACTGAAAGCAACGCCATTTTAATGAAAGCGTGGGATCAAATAAAAAGAGAACATTTTATTAAATTAAGTAACATGCGTTTAAAATGTTTTGTTTGGCGTTTAAAAAATATCGATTTACTTCAAATCAAATACAGTTATATCTTTTCATAAGAAACTAAACACATTGTTATTGTCAACGTTATTAATTATATTTTTAACGAATTATTTTTTAGATAAACAAAGATTGTATTCGTCGTACGTGGTACGTAACGCGTTAATTTGTCGATGGAGTCTGAGGGCTGACCTTAGGTGCCTCGGTTTGCCATTCGATAGATGAATGTTCTTCGTTCTAAACTCCACGTCGATCGAAGCAGTCTCCTCTATCAGTCTGCCGAGTAATTACGTTTCGAGTAAATAACACGATATCTATAATTTTTTTTCTTTGTTTATGCAATGTTTACACTGAAATCAGCGAGGAACGATAAACGCGAGATCTTGACATTACACGGGTTCTTGACAGTAATTTTTCGAATAAGCCTCAGATATTATTATCGCGGTCAAGAAGATATAAAAATTTCTTTTATATTATACAAAAACATGATGCACGATACACGCGTCTGGGGTCGATTATTGGTAAAAAAAAATCATACGTTCTCCGATATATATCCATTTTTAACACGACAAATGAAAGTACATGATTTTCTGAGAATATCTTTACGTTCGTATCACGAAATATATATACGTTTTTTTTTTCTTTTGGCACAATTAACATCGAAGTTTAATTACGTTACAATGTCGTGGACGACGATTTTGCGATCGTAGATGTCGTCGGCGCCTCGGATGCGCTTAGCTCGTGACGCTGTGGTATTTAACCGGACGGAGGCGCGGACGGAGGAAAGCTTATAAATATTCTCGTCGTGTGGAGATGCGTTTCCTCGTGCAAGGCGCAAATGAATGGCACGGCTTCGTGCATCGTGGCGAATCGTGGAGATTAGGAAATTATCGAAATAGTTCGATTTTCACCGAGTAAAATATTGTTCAAGCTGGTAAATACGCGGCTTCATTCGAACGTATGAAATACTCCGCACGTGAAACGTCTCGTGAATCGGACGTTAATTACCTGGAGAGTTTAGCGAAAAATATTCCTTCCGTTAAATTCTTTCCTTTTAATCGCGAGTTGAACACATCGATTGTGCTACGAATCGGGCATTTATGACTCGCCAGCTCCTAGCGCGGCTGTCGAACGTACCTTAGACTTCGCAATACCGAATCGAGATATTGGCTCGAATGTCGTTATTTTAAAAGATCCGTCGGAAAGGAATTCGAGCGATCGAAACATTCTTTTCTTCTTTAATTTGTACACGAGCACGTACCAATCCAATCGAAAAATCTAAAAGCGATATCGTTTTCGAGTACGATTCTAGGCACGGAATTTTCAAGCGCGGCTACGGTACGATGCGACATCGAATACAATGAGTCGTATGAATAAAAATGAAGCGCAAATCTTCATTTCATTTTAATTAACCCGTTGCCGCAAACGAAGGCTATAGCCGTCCGATCTTTGGTCTGAGCTTTTGGTCTGGTGGGAAAAATGTGGCAAACAACGGGTTAATGTATGTATACGAGTCTTGTGATATTCGCATAGACGTGCAATACGATTTTGCTAGGACGACGTGCCCTGCGATACATCTCACTGGTATCCTTTCGAAATTGACGAAATTCCCGAAAGGACGAGTCATCGGGAAGGTGGTAAGTACACTTCTGCTCCCTCTAATCGATAGTTCCGCGTTTGACGATATTTCGAGTTACGAGTGCGTTTGAACTCGATCGACATTTAATTTAAATAGAAGATCCGATCTAAGTAACGCTTCTCCTAAATACCCTAACGAATTTAGCCTATATTTCGAAGTGATCGTCGAGAGGAAACGACGCGTCGTAAAGTGACGAAAAAGAGGAGTTACGTTTTTCGATTATTGCTTTAAAAAAAACGAACGTCCCTTGATCGACGTATCGTGGTATAGTATAAATATCAGGTTGTTCTGAAAGTAATTCGTTTTTATTTTTTTCTTGTTTTTTTTTCTTTGCTGGCTTGTTTGCAAAAAAACTGATCCAGGTGATCCCTCCGTTGGGAAAAAACGAAATTGTTTTCCGAACAACCCAATATATAGCAGAAATGACGAAATGGATGTAAGGGAAATTAGAAAGAAATTAGAAACAATCTTGAATTTTCTCAAGGAAACGCAACTCGTTCGAGACGTCGGTCATTTTGGTGCAATTGCGCACGTCTAGTGAGAAAATCCTCGAAATTCGCTTCTACGAGCTTTAACCAGATACACGATGCCTCCCGCATAGCAAGTGTTAAACTTATCCACGATTGTTACCGCTGTTGTATGCGTCCGAGTTACGATCCAACATTTCCAACTTGTTCGGATTCGTTCGCGGTCCATCTTACTTCCGAAGAATTTACACGCGTGCGTTTATACGCTATTTTTTTTTCGTCTTATCTTCCTTTTATGCGAGCTCGTAGATGCACGTAAGTGCGGCGATCGTTACCGAAGTCGTTAAGATATCTCTGATTATGGCGTTGCGATTTGATGGACGGTCGACGGGAGGGGGAAGGAAAAATCTTGCGTCGTAACACGTCGATGCTTCTGCGCTGGTTTACGTTTAGGAGTCATTTTGCTACCCGTACATCCGTCGTCGACTCTCGATATGATGGAATCGTAAAGTCGAGAGGATTTATCGTTGACGGGGTATTAAAATTTAGGACGAAACGTTGACATAAAACAGCATTTTTCACGACGATGCTCGCGAAATAAGATACGAAGAAAAAATTGAAGTAGAAAGGATGGCGAGATACAACGTCATTATGAAAATGTTCTATGCATATTCAAAAAGCGGAGTTCGTTCGTGCATCTTAATTAAATGGACACGCGTAAGTGAAATCGCTGGAAAGAACAGAGGAACGTCAAGAAGGGAGGGAAATACGCGTGGCGCGGTGGTGGACGAAAATAAATTTCGATTATGGAGGACAAGTTAAAGGTCGATAAAAATAAAACGTTCGATTTTTCGTTGTTAAGTTCTCGCACATCGCGGATAAACGAACGATACACGCACCACGATGCGGAATACCGCGCACGATATAAAGGACGAATTTGTAATCGATTTTGCGCGTATTTAAAAAAATACGTTTTATCCGGAGCCTTCATATTTTTTTTCAGCGTGCTTATGGTGCTTATTGGCTACCCATTTTGCATTGCGCAACGTTTTTTCATTCGATTATATCGCGTTTAAAAAAAAAATAAAGATATCGCCTCGATATCGCGAAAAACGATACAACGAACATTTTCAGTTCGTAGCTCGATCGAGTTCTCTCTTCCATCGCGTGTTTTCGTTACGTTCCCAGCATTTCTTTCGCCATCTTGAATCCGCGTGGATTACAATAATTGACGTCGATGCACAATTCAGCTGTCTTAACGAAAGCTGTTCGAATCGGAAGTTACGTTTAAAACGAAAAGCCGATTATCCCCGCTTTAAAGCGCTACCATTGTCTTTCCGGCTTTTATCTTCTTTTGGACTTTGCACTATCCTCCTCTCGTGTGTATGGGTTCGATTGGAATTCGCATTATCCGCGTTACCCTCGCATAATTTATTCGTTATCCAAGGTGGATACTTTAACTATTTTTCTGTCGGATCTTCGATCGTTGGAGGTTTTAGTAAGAGACTCGTCCCTCGATCAAAGATGCGACAAACGTTGAACAGCCTGTCTCGAAAGCGAACAAGCTTCTTTTCGCTTTAATTTCAATGGTCGCAGGATAGACTTCTCGATAAACTCCGTTATGAGAAGTTCAAGACGACCTCCAGTCCTTTTTTAACTCTTCGTTTTTTAATCCTTCGCTGAAAAGACGAGTCAAACGGCCTAACTAAAAACTAAATTTCGTATTTCACGGGCAAACTTTTCATTCGATAACTAAACTTATTTGAGAGAGGAAGCGATATCGAAGCCATTTCGATTTTAGGCCCGAAAGATTTAATTATCGTCGAACGTTGCTTGCTTCGAAATTCGCATCGTGTCGTCGTCGTCTCGGCGACGTCCTTCTCCTCTCTTCCGTGCTGATCCTTTCTCAAGCGAGCCCGTGTCCGTCGAAATACGAGTATTACGGGGCTCGTACAACCGTGGAACGTTATAATTATAAACTAAATTAAGCAACTCCGTTACCGATATTTCGCGTTTACGTGTATAGAATATCGCAGCTTTCGTCGTTTCTCGTTGGCGTGTGTGCTTACGTACGTGCAGTACTCGAGTACGCAAGGTGCAAGCGTGTACGATGCCAAGTGGGTCGATTTTTATCGGTAACATCGCCGCGGCACGCGATCAAAATTAGAAGGAAAAGGCAAACGATCGAGTTACCGTGTTAAACGATTCAAGGAACCGATGTAATGCCGCTGAAAGACCTGGGATATAATTTGTTTCATTTACAAAATCGGCCGTTACGAGATCGCGGCCGCGATTGTCCCATATTCGAAGCTTACGCGATTCCTGGAAGTTTCTTTGAAAGGTCGTGCTCTTTCATGAATAATCTGGTGTTCTTCCCTTGATAGGCGCTCGATGCTATAAATTTCCATCAAGTTATGGAAACGTAAGGACGCTTGGAATTAAAGCGTTGGGTCGAAGCTAACCGAGAGTCTTAAATGTATATGTGTCCCTTGAAATTTTGAGATTTTCTCCTATTTGAGATATTTTTTCCATTGAAATATTTGAAGCGTTTCAGTGCTATTTCGTAATCCTAAAGGACCGATTTTCGTTAGATGGCCGATGCCGATCGGTTCACGATGCTTCGCCTTTTAATTCCCTTGCTTTTCGGCGGCCATCTTGATCACAGCTTGCGAGGCGCGACAAAATTTGTCGCGAGGGACGATCGAGAGAACGATTCGTGGCCAACGCGCGAACGATCGCTTTCTTTTCGTTTTTCATACTTTCCATCGTTTTCCTCGTTTTCTCTCGGTGGTCAAGAGAGAAAGAGGAAGATGCTGGAGAGAGGAGAGAGTCCACAATTCCGAAGATTGCTTCTCGACGGAAATTGGCTCGTTACTTTTCATTTTTCGTGGCGAACCTCCGAGTCCTGGAAAATAAAAAGGGCAAGGGAAGGGAGAAAAAGAAACAAGAAGAAAAAAGAGTTTCATCCATCTTTGCTCGTCCCGCAGGTGACAAGTTTCCTTTTTTTTTTCTATTTTCTTTTCTTTTCTTTTCCTTTTTTTCACTCTTTTCCGTCTCTCTTAAGCTTGTGGCCTCTTTCCCAGGGCTATATTTCCGTTCGCATCGAGAGTACGAGGACGAACCGCTGGGTACTTTGCTTCATTCCCTCTTTGGCTACTCACGTGTATATTTCCATCTTGCCTGCTCTTCCCCTCCACTCTCCGCGACCCCCGGTTTCCTCCATAGAGGAAAATCTATCGAAGCAGGCACGTTTCGTAGGAACATTGGAAGGTCGTATTATTATCTTTCGATTTTTTACTTTCGAATCTCTTACACGACGTAGAAATCTGTTTTAACGAGACTCTATAACGTCTCGTACAAGCTACGGTTGTGATTTTAAGTCGCTGTTCCTTAATCGAGAGGAAAATTCTTAAAACCTATTTACGTATCTTTGCCGATGAGTTGGCGAAGCCTCGTAAAAGCGCGTCTCATATTCAAACGTTTCGATAAACGTCGACAAATCGGCCAATGTTGTCTGTATTAACGAACGATCGTAAATGAATTTTATAGTTTAATTAATTTAGCGCGACGGAGAGCCGAAGAAATTATGTCGACGTATTACGTAGCTAGAAAATCCAATCATCGGAGAAGAGATACGTCGATAATTCGTTTAAGGATAGTAAATGAACAAGCGCTCGCGTATACAACTAATTGGATGCTCCTACGTTGTAAACCAGTAAATACTTCTTGGCTTTTAGTTCGTCCTTACGTACGTCAAAGCGAAAGGATTTTACGAAATTACGCGTCGTCGTTTTTTCTTCTTCGGTAAACTGCATTCGCTTTTCCAGCGAAATGCAAAAAGAACATAACTACTAATTTTGTCGAAGTAAAGCGCAGTCCGATGTGTTTCCATCGAAAGAAGTAATCCTTCTAGACAGATCTTGTGTATATCGTTTTTCTATTTTTATTTTTATTTTTTATTTTTTCTATTACACGATTTAACCGCTTTGGATGATTTTAAGAATATTTTTTAAACGAAGCAAACGAATTCGCAAAAATTTATCTTCGTTCGTAGAAGTCGTTCTTCCATGTGGGGACAGACGAGAGAAAACATCGACGGATAGAATTTCGTAGTTTTCTTCTTTCTGTCTTGTTTTTTCTTCCTTCTCTTCGTTATCGTTTCGCTAGGTGCTTCAATCCGCCACGTCGCTTCTTAACTTCGTTCTTCCTATCTCTTTCCTTTATTTCGTGCACGTACCTCGATGATTGCAAGCTCAAGAATACCTTCGAGTTTATACGACCGTAATGTACCAGGAAATTCCTCGTTAAGAAACGACTCAATTTTAGTCATATTTGTCGTTGTCTTTTTCCCTGTATCTTCGATACAATGTCGCTCTTTTATGTTTTACGCGAACACTTTACCAAAAACTTTGATCCTTTCGGCATTGCGTCGTTATTTCAAGTAATGCTTACTTTTGAATAAAACTTATTAACACCTATAACGGCATAAAATGTATCCGAGTATCGATTTTGATGGTTGTTTTTTTTTAATGGTTATTTTTATTTCGACGGTTATAATTTTCGTGATTAAATTCAGTGGAATAAGGAAGGAACGAACGTAGTACATAACGCGATGGACAAAATCGAAAACCTCAAGAACAATGCATATTCGCCAATCGCCATAGGATATTTTTAAAGTGACGTTCGTGAGCAACGTTTTCGCATGTCGCGTTTGACGTAACAATGATATCGGAGTTGGGCAAGTTAGATGAGACGTTCTGTGTCGGTCGGTAGCCCGTGAGATGAGAAATTACGGCAACGTGCTCGACGTAACAACGTCTTTGATCGAGAAACGGCGAAATACGTTTCAAGCCATCGCGAAAAACAAATTTACTTGAAAGCGTTCGAAGAAGTTGGTTAATTAAAGGAATCTCGGCGTAAGTTATTTCGAGTGGAATAGCATTTCACGAAGGACGATAGTGAAGGAGCACGGTCTTTTTTTTGTAGCATTAAGTAAATACGTCGAGAAACGTCGTTAAATTTGGAGGAAAGTTGGAATTTGCATTGTTGTACGGCGGACGGTTTGAGCAAGATTTCGAAAACTAAAATTCTTTGAACATTATGCACAGCACTTTCCTCACTATGAACTTTGCCATTATAATGTAATCGCGAAGTGGCACGGGTCTAGTGAGCGGATGGGTAGCTCGCGACGCCTTTTTCTTCCTTTTTTTTCTTCGTGAAAGACGCCTTGGCATTTACCACTTCGTGCCGCCATTTCAACGACAATCCTCCATCTTTGCGTTACTCCCTCGCTCGTGTCTTACTCGAAATTACATAGATCCAGAGCTGCTCGATGCGGATCATTGACTCCTACGGTAGAAGCAAATATGCCTCTGATATTTATTTATTTATTTATAGGTTTCACGACTGTTTGGAATTTTACGTTGGAAATTGGACGTTCGAATAAAAGTATCGCGCATTTAATCGTTACGGATTTTAAAATTTCACTCGAACTTTATCGCATTCACATTCGATCGGCAGGAAAAATCGTAGGGTTTCGTTTAACATATTTTGGCAAATATTTCGAGAATATTACGTGCCTATCGGCCCGTCGAACGATCAAACGATATCACGCTTATTACGTTTTTATCTCGTAGCCACGAAAATCCGAAGGAGAGGACCTTACACGATCTTTATTTCGAGCACTTTATTTTTTTCCTTTAACGAATCTTTTCAAGGTATTCCATTTCCTATTGGAGATCTTCGCGATATAAGTTTAAGTTAATTTTAGTTTTTGTTATTGAGAAAAAAGTTATAATTTGACACGAACTTGACAACGTTTTCACGAAGTATTTTTAAAATATTGGATCTTTTAAATTTCACGTCGATGCATACGAAACTGTATTCGTATCGCGCTGAAACGCGACTATTTTCGAAATTTGAAGACTTCAGCTACGGTCTCTCGAAGGTCGAAGTGGTTTGGCATCACGATACAAATCGACATCGATTGTCGAGAACGTCGTTGCACGCGTTTATATATTTTATTTTCGATAATTAATTCAGCATCCTCGAAATCGATCGGAGACATATCCGCTTTAACGCGACGATATATACATATGTATGTGCTTTCGATATTCGTCGATGCATCGCGAAGTGTTCTTGCACGATAAACGAAATAAAGTGAAATATAACAGATGTTTTAGTCGAGAAATTTAAGTAGAGATACGTTAAAGATTATTTTTCGTCATTTCGAACTTGTGCTCGCGACGTATGGATTAGGGTGTTTTACTGCCAGATCAATGAGTCCTGGACAATCGATCGATTGGTCCCTTTATCCCGGCCGATACCAGAGGTGCCAATCCCCTTTGTATAAATACGGGCGTTCAAACTTTTTTAGTCAGTAACTGTGTGGCTCATCGACAAGGAAGCATCTGTTTAATTCCTGTAAATAAATGCACTCCGCTGTTGAATCGTTGTTAATTATTCGCCGAATAATTATCCAACGAATATTTGAAGCGAAGCAGTCGTATATCGTAACTAACATCAATGGAGTAAAATTCAATGTATTCGCTCGCTTTGTTCCTTGATGTTACCCATCGTTTTCCAGAGAACGCTTGAAAAGATAATTTGAGAAATATTGTAAAACTCGGCGATAATTTCTTCGACGCTTGAATGGGTTTCGATTAAAAATTCGAAGCGTAAAGAGACGAGCACGGAATTCACGTCTCTGCTTCGTTTTCTTTTTCTATTGCCTCGAATTATCCACTTTCGATTATGGCTCGATTTTTGATATTCGTTCGACAAATTTTTTAAGGAGAATAAAAAGAGAAGGAAGAAATTACGATCGACGCGTTTGGTTTGACAATCCTTCCAATGCTTTAGCGTGCGTATTTCTATGCGCGCCCACGTATCGAAGTCCTTCGTAGTTGCATAAACTCGTGTAAATTATCTCGACTCTCCTACGCTTATGTGCAACGTAGACTTAGCTGCCATAAGCATGTCGTTGGTTTTGGATCAAAGTGAATTCTTGGTATTGACTAGAATCGCACGATATTTCAAAACGAATGCTAATATCGAATTTTTGACTTCAAAATAGTGTTCAGATCGTCAAGAATCGTAGGGAAAGGATTTTAAAATCGAGAAATTCGAACTTTCTTCTCGCAATTTTTTAAAATATATGTCTGGAAATTTTTGTCATTTTGGCAAAAATTTGCTATCGAGTTTTATCACCTTAAACGATCCTATTGATCCTCCTGATCGAAAAAATATACGTGTTGGGTACCACGAAAACGTAACGAACTCGAAAAAGTATATAGACACGATATCAATCTTTGGTGGTAGCTCGAAGGTCTTTCGCTCGAGTTTTTGATCAATTTTATAAGACATGTAACTTGAAAGCGTGTTTTCAGTTGAGTTTACCTAATCGAACCACGCTAGACGGAAAGTTCCTCGAACGCGTACTTAGCGCGTCGTAAAAGGAACCGAACGAACTTCTTTGCTAGCTGTACGATCTTGTTCGATCTTTGACGCTCGTTCGATTGTTTATCTCGATGCAAAGGCGTCATTGTTGAAAATTCGACTTGGAGTCGCGTCGAACGTTCGAACTTCCTCTTGCAGTGCGTGGGGTAGTTTCTAGAGGAATTTATCGGGAACAGTGCGTCAAGTTGGGAAGTTGTGACGTAAAAGACGAGCGCCATGTCCAGGTGGAGCAAGCTACTGTTGTCTTCTCGAACGTTCGGCACGATACCTGATCATACATTGTCTATCATCGGTGAAGTGATCATCCGATAGAGAGCATCATGCGCCACGGCAGACTCGTTTCTACTAGCTACCTCGTAGATTTTTTCCAACGGAAAGGGGTTACGATATCGTTTTACGTCTTTCAGTGAAACATCTACGTCAATAAAAATAATCCTTGCGTCACGTTTTACTTCGATATTATGCAATGCGATCGTGAGTAGCGCGCGCTGACTATAAACCGCTGATCCGAGTTCATACGTAAAATAACATAAGAACGAGAAGAGTAAATTATCTTCTTCGATCCAGCTTGCAGAAATACAAGAAAAGATCTACGAAAATACGCAACGATCTTTTTATCGTAAGAAGAGGATGAACTCGAGTTCGACCGTGAACTTGTGGGATCTAGTCTTCGAAATTCAACACGATCGACATATTTTCTCGAATTATCGACCCAAATATTCGTGCGTAAACCCTAGAAAAGTTCCACGATGTAAAAAAAAGAATGGAACAACATTTCGAGCCGAAAGTGGTCCAACGATGGAAAAACTTCAGGAGCATTTTAGCGACGAAAATCGCGTACATATACATATACAGTTACGAAAGTATAGCCAATAATACAATAGCAGCCAGAACTCAGCTATATTCTCTGGCAGCTATACATTAAAGATCGCTTTGAAAAAGGGAAGAGTTCAAAATTGGATGGAATCGCGCGCATCGCAATCGTTTTTCATTGGGCCAGGCTGCTGCAAAAGGGTTAAACCGAGGAATAAATTTAATAGAGCGCGTCGTTGCTCGCTACCGAATCAACGCGCCATCTTTTCTCCCTGCTTTCTCTTCCCTCGGGCGATACGTCGTCCTTTTCTCTCTCTCTCGCGTCGTTTTGCCTCGCCTTTAGCACCTACCCCGCCGTATATAGTCGAACGTTAAGAGCCCGACGCCGTTGAATGGCCGTCGTTGCGTTGGGCGGACGAACGAACGAACGGTTAAAAGGTTGCTGGTGTGCGTAGTTCGATGTGGAGATCCGAGCAAAACGAAGGTAGGCGCGGCACGTGCACCTAACGGTGTAACTTAATGCGCGGGATGTTTCGAGACTTCCAAAGACACGAGAGAGAGAGAAAGAGAGAGGAAGATGGAAAACCAAAAGAAAGGATTAGGTCGTTGGAGCGTAGGTGGAACACGCACAGCTGTCTCGCCTCCTATGTTGACCACACCTAGGCCGAACGTCGCTCCTAAGGGCGAGGGCGGTATCGATCAAAGGGAACTCGCGTGTCTTGTTATTCCTTTTGCCGTTTCGACGCGTCTAACCGCCGCTGATGGGCAAAGTTGCAGCGCGACGGTCCCTCCGCCGATGGATTGGAATTCGATCCATCGATGGAACGTCGTCGGTTCGATCATGGGGAGGAAGGGGATTGCGACCGTACCGCCGTGGCGTGGACACCCTCGAAGTTTGACGACACCACTCTCGCGAATTGTTGCAGCGAGTTGCATCAATATTTGCAGACGAGTCTGCGTTCCTGCTAGCCACTCTTGCGCGAAATGACGCAAGTTAGTTGCTAATGGACACCGCGTGGCTTCACTTTTAAGGTTCCTTTTTCCCCCCTGCGGAGTGCATTCGATGTGAATTCGTACGAACGTCGATCTGTCGCGATATTTATGGATTAACCTCTTCCCCGATTCGGACGAGTTATCTCGTCCCGAGAAGACGCGCGAAAACTGACGCGGCCGAGTTAGTTCGTCTTATGCCATGTTATTGTAGCGTTATCGCCTGTTTTTATCGTGAACAATTTTTGTGACTATATTTATCGTGAAATATCTAACTTAATTTTTACGCAAAGTTACGTGCAAATTTTTAAAAATAGATAGAATAGGCGAAAAGATTTTAAAATTAATAACTTTGTAGAACACCCGAATGAATATATTTTAGTTAATATCTGACATATATTGAAATATATGACATTTTTTGGTCATATTTGTTGAAAAACATCCGTCAGTGAAGGAGTTAAGGTCGAATAAAATTGGACGAGTACTCGTTGGATTACCGAGGGGTTCGATTTTACATGTTTTAACCGTTCGAAACTGCGTCGATTAAATGTTATCGTGTCGAATGACAAGCGGCAATCGATGACATCTTTCGCGGTGGAAACTCGTTTTTGCGAACGTACAAAATGGTCGCTCTGTATATTTGGCGTCAATCCGCGGAGTACGCGTTCCGGGTCAACTTTACAGATGTGTCTTGAAATTTTACATTATGTAAATCTGGTATCGTGCCGGTGACGCTCGACGTCACCGAAATTAAGTTATGTCGCGGTAACGCTTCCGGTTGCTCGCGCCTTCATCAACATCGTTCGCGATAACTTGGCTTAACGCTGGGATTAGTAACTTCTCGCGTTGCAAATGGAGCAACGGAACGGGGAGAAAGAGGAGGAGTCAAAGGATCGAGTCGCGAGCGGGAGCGTGCGTGTTAGTAAGGCCGTTTGCTATTTTCTCTTCTTCCCGACTCGCGTCGTAGCCTCGATGCGATAACACCGAACAAAAGATCGCGTCGCCATTGATTTTCACATTTACTACCAGACGATATCAGCCGTGACCGACGATAAATATTTTTGCGATTCGTAATTTATCCCATGTTTCGGCGACTCTCACGATTCTTCGCACCAGTGGCAACGTCTGGCTTTCTACGAAACTACTAACATTTTTCAAGAATTTTTCAATATCTTTCGAAAGCATTGGCTGAGAACTCGGCAGCTCGCAGTACCGAGTTCTTATTGAGCAAGAAAGCATCGTGGGGCTAGACTATTTTTTTGGTTGTTTCTAAAATTGACCTTGGTTACGAAAGCAACACGTTTTGATGCGTGGGCGAAGAGGTAATGGTTACCATGTAAGTTCCCTGATTAGGAAATGGTTCCAAATCCAAACGATCCAACACTTAACACTAAATTATCGTCACCGACGACTTAAAGCGCGATATCTTTCAAAGACGAGTGAACAAAAAATAGCATCCGTGTACCGCACCCTGTTAAGCAAGTATCGTTCCACCCTCCACCAGTTCCACGCCGATCGCGGCAAGAAGCTTCGGCTTTTAAGACAAACAACTCGAAAGATCGATCTTCCTCTCTTCTTTCTCGTTTTTTCCTTAATGGATACGCGTAGATGGCGGGCGTCCGTCTCTCCATCCCGGTATGCAAATCGATAACGAGACAGCTCGAAAAGTTGTAGCAGCGGAGACGGAGTCGCCTTGGAAATTTGTGAAACACTCGAGTGTTTCGTTCGTAATGTAAATACCGTGGGGAATTTGGAAACTCGACGAAATTAAACGTCAAACGTCAGTGAGACCGCAACGTTTGCTTTATCCCAAGGAGCGAGAGACAGCGCAAAGGAACCGAGAGCAGAAGCGAAAGCCGCGTTGCTCCCTGAATCATCGACGATACAACCGATCCTCGTCGATCATCTCTTCGCCTAGTCGACGCGTTGCAATCGATTCGCTTCTCCACTGGCGTTTCACGCGCCATTCGTAAGGCCGCCATTTTGGCCGCTCCCCTGCGATCGAAAGGAGCGCAACTCCGGCCAGCAGCTCGACGCCTTCCGACCGTTAAAATATATCCTTCTTCGTGGCATTATTTTAAAACGGCGCGATTTGTTACGACGAGAGGGTAACGAGTCCGTCTGTCTCTCGCGCATCTCGCGTAGGGAGGATATGCCCGGTTTTATACGAGTTCTTTGTGTCTCTTGGCTCCCTCTTTCTCCCTCTCCCTCGGCGCGCTTCAGCTTTCCGTTCCGCGTATCCGTCTTCCTCGTTCTCCTTCTTTTCCCCCTTTTAACTCGCTTCGTTTCCAGGTAAATCCTCCTCCTCCTCCTCCTCCGGTGGTTCCTCTTCCTTCGTCCTATTTCTCTCATCGCCCTCTCTACCCTCGTCGTTACCGTCAACATCGATACCAACACCAGCTACTACACCGCTTGCTACCAGAACCACCGTCATCGTCGCCATTACTACCACCATTAACGTCGTCTTCACCACCTTTACTCCTGCGAGTCCGCTTCCTTTGTCACGTGCGCGCACGGATATAATTAATTCCGGTGTATCTGGAGCAGGGAGAGAGACGGAGACGGACCGAGGGAGAGAGCGAGGTGGAAAGAGGGACGAGCATTGTTCCTCGACTCTTTCGCCCTTTGTCCTTTGACGAGATTCTCGAATCAACGAGCCGGTGCCCGTTAAGCGAAACGACCGTCTCTCTCTCTCTCTCTCTCTCGAGCTTCTTAGCTCGACGAGGATAGACGACGTCGATTACTGGCTCCGACCTAGTCGAAATAATTTCATAGAGACCTTGCGAGTGTGTTGCAGCATCCGTCGAGCGCTCGAATTCGAAAGTCTCCGGACGAAAGTTCGATTCGGCGCGATATTGCACCCTTGGCTCACCAGGGTAGAGTCGAAAATGCTCGATCGGCCGTCTCTCGCTGCTCGTTCGCTTCCGAAGCACGATCGAAGCGAGGAAGGTCGAAGGAAGGAGAGAAGATCGACGTCGCGTCGAGCGTCACTCGACGCAAAATTCTACGAGCTTCGCGTTCGACTCGACTTCGCCAAGTCGTCGAATGGCTCTCGACTCCTCGCGACGACGAAACTCTCGTCGCGTACTCGTAGCCGAAGTAACGGTCAAAGGGAGGTTTAATAAGCCCTCGCGTGATCTCAAAGGAAGTGTACTCGTCGCACGCGAGCATGGAAGGAAACTCCGTCGTTGCCAGGGTGGTCTGGGGTCGTTCGTTCTTCCACCGACGGAGAAGCAAATAATGCAGATCGCGCTCGACCTTGACGATATTTCGTTTCAACCCCTTCCCGTACCTTAACGAGTCTGACTCGTGATGAAGATTTTGACCAGGCTCGCGGTCAAAAAATCGGGCGCGGACAAATTTTGTCTGATAATGAAACTGCTGTTAGTAGTGACCGGTTTCGACCCCCTTTTTTTACTGTTTTTTTTTTGTTTGTTTACTGCGAGTTGATCCCTACAGTTCGGACCCGGATTTCGTCGAGCTAAATGGGAGGAGAGGGTTGATTCTCCATATTGGATGTTTTAACGAAGGCTCGATTTTTCAGGAAAAATGCGGCAAGGAATCGGCCGTTTTCGTGAATTTTTAACGATGCCGCGTTTTAAACGAAAGTCGATCTTGCGCGTTCCGCGAATTTCTGATCTTTCAACCTTCTTTTTCTTTCGATGACTCTCGTCTCGGTCGGTACGGCTTTCCTTTTTGTTTGACTTTTTTTCTTTTTCGGTTTCCCTTGTTATCTTTACGTCTGGTAATAAACGAAGGGCGTCTTTAATTTTTTCTCCGGAAGTTTTATCGAATTGTTGAATTAGATACCGTAAAGTTTTACGGGAAAGAATCGTCACGAGGGAAAAGCAGCGTCGACTGGTGCTCGAAAAGGAGGAGGAGGAGGAGGAGGCGGCGGCGGTTTTTCGCCTATCAATCGATGAAATAAAGACGAACACATTCTCGTCTATGAAACATGAATTTACGTTGCGTACCGACTGGATTTTACCGAGCGTTTACGCTTCATTTTCTATTCGTGATTTCTGCTTAATAATTTAACCACTTACGCGATACGGATTTAGCTCGCGGCACGCGCGAGTCAGCAAACGTCGGGTGCAATTCGTACATTTTTAAACGATCGAATACGATTGTTGTTCGATGTCGGGTTTTAGTTAGTCCTGGCTCCTCCGACTCGTCGCGGTATTCACAGATTAATCTGTGTTCAACGACTGTCTAGAAAGGCGAATTATCGCGCGTTAAACTTTGCAACGGGTCGTTTGCATATACCTGTGTCGGAGCGTATGCATCGTAAGATTCAGCGTCGCTGCTAAAATTCATCCGTTGACAAAGTTCCAGGGAGAAGCCCTGAGACGCTTATTTACATACGAGATACGGATAATTTTCCTAAAATTGTCCTTAATCCTTTTAGTGTCTGACGACGATATATCGTCACTTGGAAAAGTTTCGAGAGATGCGAAGGTGAGAAAAGATCGTCGCTTCTAATTCAACCAAATAATGATCTTCTTTTTCTCACGTAAACTCGATAAGCCTAACCAAAGCTTCCTCGCTTCGATATCGCCTTTTTTGCACGAGTTTCGTAACGAGCGACGTAGAGAAAATTTATGGCGAGCGATTAAAGTCGCCTGTAGTAACGAAAGGATTAAACGCGGCTTATTTGGTAAGCTGCAGAATTTCGTGTTACGCACAAATTGCCAAAATCTGTGATTTACTACGGTAGACGTTTTAATGTTTAACCAGAAAGCCGATCAAGGCCACGAATATCGTTTATTTATTTTCTTTTTTTCGGAAACACGAAGAACGACGTAAACAATTGTTCGATTTACGATCGGCTTAGGTACTATCAAAATGACAACAATAACAATTCGGTCGACTTAGATTCCTTACATTGCCTCTACGCAATGTCAGTTCGTAACCGATCGTCAACGCGTGAACATCGGTGAAATTTTACTCGTAATTCCGACGCATGTTTTGTGTCGTGTCGCGTCGCGGAGTGAAGTGAAGTGAAGTGAAGTGAAGTGAAGTGAAGTGATAGTGCAGGACAGTGCAAGTGATTACGAGCGAAGTGCAAAGAAATTTTCGAAGATACCAAGGATTATGGACCCAACTTCGAGCCACTGGAACACCGAAGACCTGTCGTCGCCTGTCGACACGAGGTAAGAGTACACGAATTAACTAATAATTTACTAAGAGATTATTAATATAATTTTATATGACGCAAAATGAAACGATCCATTTGCCGACGTCACAATTTACATATTGATATCGTGTTTTCTCTATCTTTTTGTTATTCTTACTGTATGTATCGCTTAGTCAAGCATCAAAGTACCGGTCAAGAAATATATGTTTTTAATGTTTTTAATGTTCGAATCTTTCTCAAGCCATTGAACGGCTTAAACTCTCGACGAGTCTTCTTTGGTCGAATCTTTGAATCTCGCGTATTAATTGTTATGTATTTACGTATTGATAAAATAATATCTGGTGCGTGAATTTTAATGATTAATGTTCCCCCTTGCAATTGTATTTTGCAAATTGTGCAACTTGTGTGCAAGAGGTAACGAACATATTAATAGTTTTAAATTTAGAGAACAAATTATTGATATTGGAAACGAATACCGTCTAAAAAAGGTTGGCATTTTCTTCATTCGATGTTACAAATGTTTACAAAAAAAAAGGTAGACGGTATGTCGCGAGGAAAACCAAAAAAAGTAACGATGTATTGTAATCGTTGTAGAATGCTTTAAAAAATTGCATCGATACAAATAAACAATTATGTTATGTTTATAATATCGAATCGTTTTGTTTTTACTACCGAATTTTTATTTTATACGTTGTGTTTATAATATTGAGATAAAATAAAATAATTCCTACTTTTTTTCAATTAATATACTTTAAATTTCCATTATTTAAAATTTTAACTATACGGGCATTTTTTCTAGTTACTAAACGAACTACCTTTTAGCATCGTTTGATCGAATATTAAAGTGTGAACGTGTTAAACGAAAACTACGTTTTTACCGCGTCTAGGCAATCGTTCGTCCCGTATCTCTCGCGTAGGCACTGATTTTGCTTCTGATAATTTCTATCAGGAATTCAGGTACGAACATGGTCGATGTCGAGGGAGCAAGGCGATACGAGTATTCCCAAATCGAAAGACCATGAGAGAAATTAATTTTGCTCGACGAAGAAATTTTTAATTATATTTTATAGCTGTTCTCGCGTTTCGTCCAAAACCAGACAAAATGACTCGAATAGTTTTGAGTAATCGCCGTGTCGAACGCGACCGAATTGATTTACGCTCGTTCCCGATCCGTTTTCCCTCGGAGTTGGACACGTATAATGGTCGATCTGTCGATTTTACGACTCTTTCGAAAGTATTTTCCGAAGAGAAATATGAACTTTGAAAAATCCGATAAAAAATCCGTCGAAATTTTCCTCCGATGAAAACTTCATTCGCTTGTAATTCGTGCGATCGATTACGCCAATTCATCATAATCCGTACGATCGATAGGAAGAAATTGTAACGGTTTGACAATATTTTGATCGGTTTATTAACGCGATTCTTTTATCGTTCGAATTTATTTTCACGCGCGTTTGCTCGGGACGACGAAAATGGAGCATCTGCTAAATTATAGGCGCTATGTTCGGTATCAAATAATATTATCTCTTCTCGGATCGCTTTTATACGCGGTATCTCTCACGTTTTAACATTGCGACATTGAAACGTCGACATATTTTTATCGCGGAAAATTTAACTCTCTCGAAGCGGAAGAGATCAAAATTACACGAACAATACTCGATGATCGTCGATATTTAAGCAAAGCATTCATCGCCGTACGTTTTGATGTCGACGTTCGAACGACGATTGGAAATTAATAAAAATAAAAAAGCGATTAAATGCGACTTTTCGTGATGTTGCATTTCAATCTCGAATAACGATGCAATGGACGACTATAAAGCAACGCGATATCCGTCCTCTCTCCTTTGTGATTCTCTGCGAGAGAATATAGAAATACGCGCGATTTTTCAGGATTGTCGATTACACTCGATGTACGTACGAGATATGCCAATGCCATTATTTCGAGTATATGGCAGTAACTCGTTCTGGAGAGCGGATGTAAAAAGAAAACGTTACGGGATTTATAATGGATAAAAAGTGTTCGATGGAAAAATCTTTTCGCTATAATAAAAAATAATAATGGTACGTAATTTGGATAAAATTCCATTTTAATCGAATCAGCGTTGTGTTTCGCTTGAAAAATTACTTAAATACAAAAATAACGCTTTCTTCTTCGTAGAAATTAGCCTTTTGATATTTATACGATAGTAAAATTTATACCATATTATGTACTTTGTTTTTTTTTCAAAAGCAAAGAAATAATCTTAGTTCGTTCTGCACCTTTCGTGGAGACATCGTCGAATTCTAAGAGAAACCATCCGTTTTAATCAATTTACGAGGGAACTTGTCGTATTCGATCGAGTGGTCGAGGACGAGGAAGCAAGCAGTAAATCCTTACGCTTCGTTACCGCGTCGATGAGAAGCATCTTATTAACCCTTTGAGATCCTATTCCAAGTTTGACTCGATATTGCTGTTCCTTGCAGTCAATCTCGTGTTAAATTAGGACGACGCGGTTAAATTCGACGTAAGCATTGTTTTTTTGCAAACGCCGATCTTTCATTCATTTTTATTTACCGATGTACGTTGATGCGCGTCTGTGCGAAAATTCTTACGAAAAAAAAAAGAAATGAATTCGCTTCGTTAACGCGTCGTTAAAAAACATCATATCAATCAATTTGAAACTATAAGTCAAGTTTAGACTGGAGCAATGCGATTAAATTTAACGTAGAAATTTTTATCTTTTTGAAAATGTCAAACATCGCTACATTATTCATTATTATTATTATTAATCTCTACGTACCTACGTCGTTTTGTCGGTGCGAAAATTCTCGAGAAACGACGATATCGTCGTATCGACGATAAAGTTCAAAACGTGGGCGAGAAAAATAAATTCGCTGGAGCAGCAGCGCGCGAAACGTCCGAAATAAAAGTAGAAAAGTCACGAACGTGACCGGCAGGCGACGCGACCGAGTCGTCCTGGTCGTAATTGACGACGACTCTCGGCGGTGAAGCAGCGAGTCACCTTTAAATCGAATGACGAAGAAACGAAATAATAATAATAATATTATTATTATTATTATATTAAATATATTAATATTAATTATATTATATTAAATAGTAATAATAATAATAATAATTTCCAAAATGACAGAGACCGTCTTGACGAACGTCGAGACACTCGCGATCTGTTTGCTGATTTCATTTTGTTTAAGATCATCGCTTCCAGTTGGTCTCCTCTTCCTCCACGTTTCCAACGACACGATGATAAAATTCTTTAATAATAAACAACGAAGAGAATTCCATTTCATCCGTCTGATAAAGAGTTAAACACGGCGTTCTTTTTGGAGCTATTCGCCTTCCTTTTAAATTCGTGAGCAGTAGGCCAACATATCGGCCGAATACAGTAGGTGAAAGTAAGATCGTAGCTTCCTTGTCTTGATGGAACTTCGGTATCACCGATCAAAATCTCATAATTGCCGATGCTGTTTCATCGCGTCCCGTTTACCCACGTTTACCAGTTACCGGGTTATTTCGAACGAGATTCGTGAATGGAAAAAAAGAAGTGTGGGAGGTGAAAGGTGGTACGCGGAGGCGGAGCCGAATCGTGTTTACGCTACTGCCTTGATTTTATCTCCGTCGATTTCTTTTCTTTCCTTCTTGGGTCCGGTCGTGTTTCTTCTTTCTTGTCTTCCTATTCTCGCGCCATCGCTCTTTCATGTAGAATACCTACGGAAGAATAACGGATTCCTCGCCGGCAGAATCGTCTTTAAACTCATCCTCTCCTTTCTTGGCGAACGATCCCTCTTCGTTTCATGACATCGTCTTTAGAATTAGTCCAACGATGCTTTATTTAGTCCTTTCGGGCGTGTTTCACTCGTCTGAAATTGCACAATAACGTCGGAATTAACTTCTTCCTTTGCGATGCCTTGCAACCAAATGTACGACGAAAATCCTTCCCTCATCGACTCCGGCAGAGAAGGAAGAACTCTTTAACCCATTGACTGCCAACTACGAGATATCTCGTAGTGGGTGCTGCAAATTTAGATTGGTTACAAATGGCTATTTGAGTTAGGAATTATTAGAAAGGATGAATGAAAAATGTATATAATGTAGAGGACATATTGCTTATCAATTTTTATTATTAAAATTATTATTATTAAAACTATTAAAATAATAACTTATACGATTAGATCGTAACATCGTGTTTTCTTTAAAAAAAAAACGTGATAAAATAAACTCAGTCGAATTATAGGAGTCCAACGACGGAAGATTGTTGGACTGCGCGTAATTAAACTCACGCGAGTCTTATCTGTTACGCGACTACGATATTCCGGATGAAAAGTCGAGCGGCTTCTATTCCTCTGGGTCGCGCATACGTCTCGCTCTTAACTCGGCTAGATGTAATCGCAACAATCGCGAGAACTAGGATGCCCGTTCCCTTTCCTTTCGTTTCTCCTTTCCGCCTCCATCTCGCCTCTTTTTTACAATCCCAAGAGCCTAGAATGGCTCTTCGTTCTCGCGGAAGCGAAGACTTTTCCTTTCTAAGCGACGAAACGCCAACGAAAGAAAAGCCGAAGAAAAGTAGGATGACGAACTTTCTTCGCGATACAACCGTACTCGTTATCGCCTTATTGGAAAACTTTTTCGTCGATGGGCCGATCGCCACGCGAATTTGCCGTTCTGTGCTTCCTTCTAGACGTCCTTGAAGTATTTTTACGGGAAGGAAGCGCGTAAGTGTTTTCCAGTTATCGTAGCCATAATCTTGGTTGAAATGTGAACGCGTTGCGTGACGGCCGAAGTCTTAAAAACGTAGATCTAGGATAAGTTAAACGATCGTCGAGTAGCGAGGGAAGTTTTCAGGAAACTACGTTCGCGAATCGACGATGGAATTCACATGGAATCGTTCGAATTGACTTTCAGTGTTTACTCGCTCCATCAGAAATGGCGTCCGTGGGAAGTCGTTCGTCCGATCACGTTTGAAAAAATTGTTATATTTTTGCGCGTCTTCTTGACAACGGAAGTATTTGGATTTTAATCGTCGCGTTGGCCGTAAAACGATCGTCGATAGTTAGATGACGTGAGAAGTTATCGAAAATTGCAAGAAGGAAGACAATTTCTAGAGGAACGAGTTGCACGTGTTCCTTGGGAAACGAAGTTGGCATCGGTGAAGAGCGCTTAATTGATTTTAATGGAAAAATTCCAGTGGGAAGGCGAAATCGGGTTATCGTTGCTTTATTCGTAGTCGAAAACTAGGTTTCCGTATAAGGGACTCCGTTCTTGGAAATACTCGTAATCAAGAAGCTTCTCAAACGTAATTCTATGACGAGAGCACTCGGAGTTTCTGTTTACCGAAGAGTTCGTAATTACAATATTGACGATTCGACGGAATCAATCGGCTTCGGCAACACGCTTCCTTAACTCCTTTCAGGCTGCTCTTTTACAATAAAGAAACTAGCGAGAACTTTAAATCCAATACTTGCAGTGATTCCCTCTAAATAATCGAAACTCGTAGACTGTTTCGAGGGGTGTACAAAGATATTTCAGCCAACTTGATCATCTGCCACCTGGGCAATCTCTTATTTTACAATAAGAGAAAATTCTGAATGTCCAGACTTTCTTCCTTCACGAACAAGCGTAAATTCGACTTTGTACAAATCAGGTACGACTATCAGCGCATTTGACACTCGCGATTCATCTCTTTCATCCAACCTCGAACACAAAAGACTAAATGTTTAGAATGTCATGAGATTCCTAACTTCGCGACAGGTACAAATTCGACTTTGTACAAATCAGGTGCGACTATCAGCACATCCGACACTTGCGATTCGTCTCTTTCATTTAATCTCGAACACAAAAAAGCGATCAAATTCGAAGAGTGCGTCGGAATAACGGGCGGCTCTAAATGTGTGGGATATGAATTTCCAAAAGCGTGTATCCGCGTTAAGAGAATGCAACGCCGTTAGAAAAGGACGAAAGAAGGAAGTTGAAACGGGAGAAAGGGAGCATCGCGTCGACATCGAAGCGATATGGATGGAGTCGCTTCTGGTTATTGGTAGAAACGATGTGCCTCTCGATAGCGCGATCTATAATTGAACGCCATTGGCACGTCAACGGAAATAGAATAGAAATTGATATGGAAATGGCTGGGACGCGCGCATTTTCTCGTGCTACGTTCGTCGGTGCGCTTTGGGAGCTGTTGGCGAGCTGCAAAACTTCTTCTTCGTGGTGCGGCGCAACGCGCATAGGTGCACCTGCATCGCGCTTACCTGCGCTTGCGCACGGCACTGCACGCGTCTCCGCGTGCCTTATACGTCGGCTTGCGTCACATTGTCGTCGACGCAAGCGGGACACCTTTGCAACAGGACAGGAATTGCCGCGGAAGAAAAGGCGTGGACGGATTGAGAAACGATCGAATCGAAGTTTAATGGGGCGCGTACCTCGCCGGAGAAGTTTAGACGCGCGTTGCCGAGGCGCTCGTTTCTTTCCGACAAAGAAATTCCGATATTATATAAATAATAAAATAATAAATAAATTTAAAAATAACAACGAAAATCGGCACGAACTTTCCGGCCAACCCAATAGTTACCATTTTCGGAGCCACGGTCGCTTCGTATTTCGAACGATTTGCCGCCGATCCTTCGACCATAAAGGTCAAGTCGTTCGTTCGCGAACACGCGTGGCTTTGTTGCATCAAACTCACGGAGTCGCGAACTGGTCTCTTTGGACACCGCGAAGCAAACGTTATTCGTCCCTTTTCCAGGCCGCGTAATATTTCTGCTCCAAGTCCGTTCGAGTCGTAATAAGTTCGACTTTCGATTTATTTTCAGGGATCTTGGAAACTGCCTCGTATCGATTTTTCTTCGAATCGAAGATCGGCTGATATTTTTGATCGGATTTGTGGAATTCGAGCGTACCGTACGACTTAAGGTCGCTCTGCGTGGAACGCGTTCTCGAAACTCAATTTTCCTTCCGTCGAGATCCGATAAGAGATGCATCTTCGTGTTTCTCCGTTCGTCGAATTCCGCGAATTTCCTTCGTTCTAAATCGAGCATAAACGTATCGATACGTTACAACAAGAACAAGGATCGTGCTGCGCACGACGTTTGCTCGATTGAATCGAATATGCCGAATCATTTTAGAGATATCCGGTTTTCTCGACGGTATTTATGTTCGTGTTTTTCTTTGACGTTTCCTCGTATTATTCTCGAGTGAAATGGAGCAGTGAAGTTATTTGACGTTTTCCTTAATTTTATCGTTTATCCGTCGAGTGTCGTTTTCTCGCGTTGGTCGAGGCGTTAATTTAATTTCGTTATGAATGCACTAAATCAGATTTAATTTTTGTCCATTAAATTTTCTCACGTATTACGGGAGCGATTGGAATTTCGTTTTGCCGCACCGTGAAACGATTCCAGGTACAGGCGTGTAACGCGAATTCTTTTCGAAATTTGCTCGAATTAAACTTGTTTCGTGTATCGTTCGCCAGAGAATTTATCGCGGGTCTTGCGTTCGTATTTTTACCTTTCCAACGTATAAATAAAACGCCTTTCTTTACCCTACAATTTTTCACCATTCCGTTTGCCATTTTTCATTTCGACTGCGCATTTTGGCATGTTTCTCAACGCTTCTTTTCTTCTCTGTTACAGGTACGTTAGACGTTAGATGAACAGTACGTTAGATGATAAGTGATCGAGCTCTACGACGATATATCTCGTTAACGTGAGTGATGCAAGCCGATAATACGTTAAATCGCCGATCGAAAGACTTTCACGTTTGGAAGAATTATGCGTTGGGGATGCGTTAAACGCCATTTTCTCCATTTCTCTTCCGATTTTATCGGGGCGTTTGGAACGCTTGTCGCTTCTCTTTTCCAAATTAACAGAATCCTTAAAGCGCTCGGAATCGACCGTTAATTTGCGTCTTACAAAGACGTTTCGCTTTTTTCGAACTTTCTATATCAATTCGGAAACATCCCACGTTTTAACGACTTCAATTTCGCGTTAACGTGGATAAAAATATAATAAATCTACCCAAACGAATAATTTCTTCTCACGTTATATTATTTCATCGATATTATCGTAGCTTCGAGAGAATTTCGACACGCGACGAATGATAAATTCAACGGTCGGCTGCCGTGCAACGCGTCCACCTTCACGGACAATATTCAATTGCGACGTCGAACGAATCATCGTTCTTCGTTTCCAGCGCGATCGATTCGGCGAAACACCGTGGAAAAGCGCGTCCGTACGCGTACGACGCTTCTTCCATCCTTAACCCTTTGAGCCACTATAGTGGCTTCATTGGGAAGTATCAATTTGAACGGTAGGCCACTATAGTGGCTTTCGTGAATATCGCGATTTTAAACTGTACGCCATTATAGTGGCTTTCGTGGACATCGCGATTTTGAACGGTATTAATACGTTTTTTGCTTTATTTCTCATTTGTTTCACCTAAACGACATTTCCTGACAATATCGAAGCTGTCGTTGAAGAGTACACGCGTCAGATGCGGACGCGTATCGTCACGAACGCACGGTTTTTGTGCTATTCGCGACAAGGCGCGTCGTCTCGGGAATTGCGAGCGAGCGCGCGACGCTTAACACGTTGCCTACGGATAACGAGAATTCTCGTCATTTAGAAGCAAAATTAAAAACTTTTTATTATCAATATTTACGTGTTTCGTAGTAATTTTTCATTTGTATTTAGTCATTCTTAAGAATAGCATTAAGGTAATATTTGACTACGTTAAGTAATTTAGATAATTTTAGCCGTTTAACTGTATTTAAATGTACGCGTGCTCTTCTTGCGGTGTTTCACTCCGCAAAGGAAAATGTTTCATGGAGTATCGCACAAGGAAGAAGTACTAAAATTATTCGTGAATATCGCTTTCGAAGTTCCATTAAAAGATTTAAACCTTTAAGAAAGTTATAACAATTTTGTCGAAGCAACGCATGTTTAGAAACTGGACTTTAAAAATCCGTCGGAATCCGTCGGAATCCGTCGGGTTGGGTGGTATTTAAACACCCCGGTACGCAACGTGTTGATACTAAACCTACCAGCAGCGGTCAAATTGACCGCTTTCAAACTTTTCTATAATTTGTACATATTTAAACGTTATCGTATCGCTATCATACTTTACGTAAAAAGTACTTTTCGTAAAATATGCGTACGATGTGTTCTTCGATATTTTCCGATTCCAGTTCTTTTCCTTTTTTTTCCAAGAAAAAAACGTCGCGGCTTTGTACGACGCTACCAGCCTTAAGGATCGCATCGGAATTATTCGTCATTGGCCAGCGTCATTGCTCGTAACATAATTTTCCGGACGATGTACCTTCAATGCGATAATAATCGCCGGTTGCGCTCGATTAACGCGATTAACGACGCTCCGTGCGTTAAATTCGCGAGGCATCGCCGCCGCATACGCAGCTGGTTCGTCTTTCCACAGTGGTGTCGGCTTCGTCGTGTTTTGGTTCGATGCTCGCGATGTCGGTCCATTTTGCAAAGCGAACCGATCGGCTGTCGTCGCATTTCCATCGAACATGTTAATTGCCACGTTGGTCACCCGTGACCTCCCGATCCTTGTTCGCGACGTTGTGTCGAAGCGAGTTATTTTAACATTATCAAAATATCGTACAATTTATTATATTTTTTATCGTAAGGGCGCGCGTCTGCGTTAGAGCGAGAGAGAGAGAGAGAGAAGGAGAATAAAAAAGGCTCACAATTAGCTTGAATTATTTTTATTAATTTTACGCAGGATGCCGTAACATAAATATATCTTATACACATAAATAACGTGTGTAAAGTAAATATATCGTCCACTTCGAGGATTCTTTCGATCGTAAGAGTCGTCGTAATTGTTAAGGTTTTAGGGTGGATATCGAGTCTCTCGACGATATAAAGGTGTTACGCGTTAGGTGGAAAATCTTCCAATTATTTCTACAGCCGATACGCCTTTCTACGGCAGAAAAGGATAGAAAAGGGCTCCGTAATAATCGCGGTGGGTTTCGAAGTGCGATGCGAAACGCGCTGCTCCAAACCGAAACGCGCACCCTCGAGTCCAATTAAATACGTTTGGCTGGTCGTTACTATCATTGCGTAATTTTCTGGTTTACCGATCGCCACTCAGATATCTGCCGTGAATTACATTGTCGTGATAATAATGTGAATCGCGAATAAACGATTCGTGCTGGATCGCTTCGAGGACACTGCAGTTGAATTCGTCTGGTCGCGGCGCTCGTGCGCGATATTTTGAGTTACGCTGGAAGCGACGTGATAATGGAAAAAGGAAGATATTCGAAGCGATCGCCTCCGACCAACAACCTTTTTCAAATCGATGTTGTGAATTCGTAGCGGCACGCGAGTTTTATTCCTTTTCCTACTTATTAAATGTGTTTATTTTTTCTCGGCAGAAAAAATACATCGCTGACATGGCGTGGCGACAGTTCCGTGTTTTTTTTTGTTTGTTTAGCTCTTTCGCGAAAACGTGCTCGAATGTCCATTTTTCAAGCAATTATGTAAATCGAGATGTACTAAAAGAAAACAATCGGACGAAGACGAGCGTCGCTTTTCAAAGGAACGTCGTCCTTGTTTTTATTGCCGGGTCTGACGCAAACGCAGTTTTTAGTGTCACGATTTATAATCGTGACAGAAACGATGAAATCTCGCTTTTAACGTACCGTACCTTTCGCAAATTTATCTTCCGCCTGTCCACATCGAAAATATTCGCCAACGACGAAAAGGCGAGCGACTTGGTTTTTCCGCGTCATTCGCGATACGCTTCGCCATGAAGTTTAAAACCATTAACTTGGGTACGATTAAAGCAGATAATCAGTGTCAGCTTCCGTATACGCAATATCTCGCTCGACGAATTCGTCGAGAGCATTTTATAGACGTCAACCGGCCGTCTTCCTTCTCCAAATGAGAAACGAAAACCAATGAAAGATACCGTATTGAAATATACGCACGCAATCGTATATTTTATCGTCAATCGTTCGATTCACCTAAAATAATCAAAATCGTTTTGTCGACGTTCCTTAAAAAATTAAGAAACGAGAAGTCTTAAAAATTAATAAGAAAAATTAAGAAAGAGAGCGAACTGTTTCTCGACGTCCTCGAACTTTTTTTCGCAAATGCCGTTGATGGGGCATCGAACAACCGAAAGTTTTTCGTCGACGTTGAAGCATCGATCGATTCGTCGACTAATCCTCCGATCGCAGCTCGTATCCCTCAATGTTCTCGACATACGAACCCGTCAGTTTCCATCGAATTTCAGTCGAAGACGAGATACACGCGAATTCATCGCCATTGGAACCGTCCACGTGCTTCTTCGGCTTTCGATTCTCGTGATAATCGACCGATCACCTTTCAACGATCGTTAACGGGAATAGGCTAGGAACTGTTCAGAGATCGACCTGTCGAAAGATCGGTTTTTTGTCGATTAATTTACCGAAAGTTTCGAGAAAATTTGCCAAGCTATCGTTCGATCGCTGCCATAGTCATGGATTTACGTGTAAAATCGTTTCACGATCTACTTTCGAATTAGCCACTTACTTTTGCGCCATTCGTCGAGAAGAAGGAGGCCTTACCTCGACTCGCATTTTTCAATCGTTCTCAAGAAGCCTTTTCTACCTTTCAATCGTCTTTCCGCGATCGTCGGAGCTTGTCGCTGTTTTTCCAACCTCTCGGGAAGATTTTCGAAAATTTATCGGAGTCACGACGAAAGGCGAGCTTCGATGGAATTAAACGATGATTTCTTCGAGAACGTCGAAGCGTTCATAAACGTCGAGTCGACGATTCCAACTGTAAAAGCGTACCTTCCCGCCCGACATCGCAATTCCCTTTTTTCCTTCTCGAGTTTTATTTCTCTCTCTCTCTCTCTCTCTCTCTCTCCCACCGCTCGAATGACTGCTCCGTCTTCGCCTTTCGTTCGTAAAATCGTTTCACCGAAGTGGTCCGCGACAGTTTGCCGGACGATCGTAAACGTTTTCCTCGAGACTCGAGCACTTTCCATCGACGAGAGGAAAACGCTTGGATATACCCAAAGCTCTTCCGTAGCCACGTCGTCGTCGTGGTGGTTGTCGTCTTCGTCGGCTGTCATTGAAGAAATACCTTCAACTTTTTCACGTCCCCGACGCGAGACTCGCGATTATCGTAGCTCTCGTAGCGGTAACGCTTCCCCAGATTTTCTTCCAAATGCAGCACGCGAGAGGGCGCGCAAGATATTCCAAAATGGCGTCTCTTTACCAGCTGCTTTCTTGTCCACTTCGACGCTTTTTTCCACGTTCCTTTTAATTCTCGAATCTCCCGACCGTTTTTAGGACGACCGAAATATCTTAAGACGCGGTCTTAGACGATTTGACATCTTTCACGAGGCGAAACGAACGTCGATTCGGTCCTCGATAGTGAAATTCCATCTTATCTCGAATCGATTCGCATTAATTCGCGCGTGGCGGCCTAAATGCCGATATCCTGACAAAGGAAGCGCGCGAAATGCGGATGGAGGATCGCGACGTCCCTACGTACTTAGGAGGGGTAAGAGGAAAGGCCAAGGCGAGGAGAGGCGAGGCGAGACGAGGCGCCATAGAACGAAATAAATCGAAAACGCATTTACATTCCAGGCTCACGACTACCGTGGAATTTCTCGTGGATTCCGCGGATGATCCTTAATTGACCCTCGTGAATATTTCGCGATCGTCACGACCGACATCGACGGCGTTAGTCGCCTGTGTGGGACGCGTAACGAGATCCAGAATGAAATTCATTCTCTTCTCCTCTTGCTCCTCCTCTTTCCCAACGTAAATGGAAATGGAATCGCGTTCGTGCCATCATCGAACGTCACCGGACGTTCTCGTTCGATGACGAGTGCAATAATCGTCAAGACGCTCGCGAAGGGAACTTCCGATTTAATTATCGAGAACCGCGTTGCCTCTTTTTTGCTTACGAGACGTTTTATCGAGAGTCGCGGCTCGATTTTTCCTCCGTAGCTGTAAACGGATTACGTAACGCGAAATAAAAAATATCAGCCACCGAAACGACGAGTTTGCAATATTTAATCGTTTTATCGTAACGAATACGATTTGTAATCGCGGAGATGAGATTTTCAAAAAATCGTGTCGACGTCGGGAATATTTTATGAAACGGGACGTATGTGCTGCAAAAAATGGAAAAATCGAGAAACCGCGGAAAACCATCTAATCGGATCAAAATATATCGACATTTACGGGACTTCAAAGTCAAAGTGAAGTAAGTTTCTCGCCGGTCCATCGGGCGAGACGCATCCTATAACAGTTTAAAGAGCGATCGAATAGATTGGAAATTCATCGAGCGCGAAACAGTTCTCTCCGTTGAACGTTAGCGATGACGATCGTAGAATTGTGCTCGCGTTCGAGGAGAGATGGTGAAGGACAGTGGGGCGAGAGTGAAAGTAACGCGCGTATCCCGCGAGTTGGCAATCGAGAAAAAGAAAAGAAAAGGAGTGCAAGAGGCAAGTTGAAATAGAAACAAGATTTTTAAACGCAAGAATACAATGAATTCTCTCGGCGTTATTTAAATTACAAAGCTGCTCCTTTCCTGACGCTCGAAGCGTAGAAGTAATTATCAAGGTGGTACACGAAATTATTGCGAGCAGAAAGATTCGCGGCTAAAATCCATGTTGCGCGTCTCAACGAAGTCGGACGATTGGAGAAACGATTTCTTCGATTATACAGTTTTTCCCTCTTTTTTTCGCCTCTCTGTCGGTAATTTTACGACATCGGAAAGTATGCCAATTCGACCGCGTAAACGTGTATAATTAGACGATGAAATTAGAAATTTTTTTTCAAGAGATATTGAAATTATTCGAATAAATGGATCAGTTTTTTTTATATATGTCGAACGACAAATATCAAAGAAATTCTCTCCATTTTATATTTTCTTCTTTCTCGAATGGTCTTGCGACACGAGGATGACGCGCCTCTTCCTGCCTCGCACGCCCTCGATTCGATTCGAACCAGATTCTTGGACACTCGAGTAAGCAGACTTTTAAATTTTTAACGCGCAGCGATGCTCACAAAAGTGTATCGCGTTAACCTATTATTCTCACGTATTTGCTACGCGACGAAAATACGAACGCGTAGAAGGATGAACGCGTTTAATATGAAATATTTATTTTTAAAAGCAACTCGTCAAATGTAAAGAGATGATTAGTACTAATCTCGTAAAAAGTCGATTATCGATAATATTAAATTCACCTTTGCTGAAAAGTTTCTCTATTTTCGTGGTTCGGTCTAAATGTACGGCCTAACTGTCTTCGTTCGAAGCAATTAAATCGCGATTCTATTCCGCAGTTTTCAACGAAATTTCGAGGCGATCGGTACGAAAATCTCGATTCGACTCTGGCGACGAATTCGCCACGTTCGAATCTCTCTCTTTTTCTCTCCCATTTCGACAATACCAGACAGTCTTCCATTTAGATTTGTCACGACCTATCCGTGCATCCGAGAATCACACTGAACTCCTCCTCGTAGTCGTTCAGAAAGTCCATCGTAAGCGGAAGCACCTCGAGACGAGCGTCGCGCACCGCGCGTTTTTAGCCTCGAGACAATGCGCGAAAATTTCACGAAGGAGGAAAGAATGCGAACGAGCAAAGGAGAGAGAGAGAGAGAGAGAGAGAGAGAGAGAGAGAGAGAGAAAGGGAGAAAATATAAGGAAGAAGAAATGTACGAAATTTCCATTATGTAAAGGCACGGAGGGGAAACGGGTCGATTGTAAGTGCAGTCTACGATTGTAGGTCAGTAGTTTCTTTCTCCCTCTCCTCCTTGCAGCTCGGTAAAGGCGCATGCACCCGGCCGTACGACTCGCATTCTGCTCGCATACGAGACGCTCTTCGTTCGGTTTACCTCCGACGAGACACGCCAGACGAAAGTTGAATGCCCTTTCCGACTTTTCCTCCTTCCAACCATCTTCCTACGACGCCTTCCTTCTATATCTCCTCCCCTCTTCCTCTCCCTTCCCCTTATCCAGGAAACTAGGATGCGTTTCGTTTCGCACCCGACTTTCTTCCTTCCTTCCCATCTTCCTTCATTTAAGACGGTGAAATCGAATGTCTTGGATTTCTATCGCGTGGACGACAAATTTTCTGTAATTCGTATTATTTTTATAGGCGATGAGCAGCTTTCCGTCGTTAATCGTCGTCTTTCCAATCGAAGTACAGGCACGAATGCAAGAGTTATAAATTGCTCCTCTTCGTGGAGAGTTTTAAATCGCTCGACGTGACTTCGTACATTCGTTTAAATTAAATGTGGTTTGTTTTTAATTATCGTTAAATTCGCCACTTACGGTCTAGCGGATCGTCATCGAGACGATATTAGCTGGCTTCTGAAAAGTTTAAGAACCGATTTTGCGCCGGAGCGAGGTAGAGATTATTCGCTAAAATTGCCTGATATTCCGCTGGCGAATCGGTACACAAAAGCCGCGCTCTCGAAACCCTTCCAATAATTCCCTGTGCATTCGTCTTGTTCGTTTTCATCCCGATTACAAACTCGATTGAACGAACGATCGCGGATGTCAGCTGGTGACATCGATAACCGAGGGAAAAAGAGCTCGCCTTTGGTCATTTTGTAGGCACGATCTGTTCCACT